>JAJOOO010079460.1:0-35635 GCA_029582685.1 Solanum piurae | reverse complement strand
CTAAGTTGTTTTCCACTATTTTACAATCTTTCTATATATATATATATATATATATATATATATATATATATATATTGCATATGTTTATTGTTTTAAATTGAGTTAAGTTATTTAGGAGTTGAGTAAAGCCAAGGTAAGTGTTTTTTTTAGATTCTTTTCAAGACTATGTTGTGTTTAGCATTCTAACACGCATACTCGTACATTCAATGTACTAATTCTAGTTGGCCTGCATCTTCTTATGATGCAGACACAGGTAACCAGGATCATCACTCAGCACCTCATTGATCCAGTTGTGCACTCAGAGTCAGTTGGTTAGCCTCCTTGCAGTCCAGAGGACTCATTTTACTTTGCTTTTAGTATTTCATTGTTTGGATGATCGGGGTTCTTGTCCCGACATCTCTCTTTGTTTTAGAGGTTCATAGACAGTTAGACAGTTAGTAGTTTAGTTGTCATTACATTATCATATTTTATGTTAAAACTTGAGTTGGCATTTTGTCCAAGTTGAATGTTGACTTCTAATCATTCTAGGTTATTTTATTTAACAGTTGAGTAGAGATGCACTGAATTCTTGTATTTATGCTTTTAAGTCTTCAGCTGAGTAAGTAAGGCAGGACAAGGGATCGCTTGGGGCCAGCAATGGTTCTCAACTGCCAGTCATGTACGGGGTATAGGCTCGGGGAGTGACACTGACCACACCCAAAACATCCTTCCTTCAATGCAAGACACTCGCCCAGATGGTTCTTACCACACTTAGGATAAGTTGGGTAGGTTCTATTATCTGAAACACTCCCCTGAGACTTAGAGCCTTATGCCCTAACTTTCTGATCCTATCAGAACCTGGAGGATGGAGCACTAGATGATGAGGGTGCTGGAGTTAAAGATTTTTGCTGGAACTAAGAGCGATTTCCACCACCCGATTTCTGCTGAGAGTAATCATAGTTACATGTCCTAGCCTTTTTATAGTCCTTAGCATGTTCCCTAAAGCTTGTCTCCCTCAACCTAATGAGCATGAGTCATAAGTGAATCCACTAGTCTATGCTAAAAAGTACTAAGGAATCATATAAAAAGTATAACCCTTTTCTACCCATGGTGGCTACATGGTTTGTGGCAGCTCGGAGTTTTCTGAACTCTCCCCCATATCAGTGCTCAATACTACTCCCAAAATATACTAGCTCTTTATGTTTAAAAACATAACTTTCTTCTCTGGTTTGAGATAATTGCTCAAACCTTAGCTCATAGGCTAACTTGGAAATCTCAGTCTCCTCTCTTGCTTAATTGTGAAAGCATTTACTCTTTAACTGAAAAACTAGGTCAAAGGCTCTTTACTGAAAAAATATCTCAAAGGCTCTTTACTGAAAAACTAGGTCAAAGGCTCTTTACTGAAAAACTAGCTTAAAGGCTCTTTACTGAAAAAGTAGCTCAAAGGCTCTTTCGTAAGTCTCAGTTTCCGTTCTTATTTAAATGTGAAAACATTTTAAATTCTTTTGGGAATACATATCCCCATATACTTTGAAGAAATGAACTTCAACTTTACACTTTTCTCAACTCAAAACTCAAGTCTTAAAACAAAGTTAAATCATTTGTAAATGACTTTTGGAAGACTCTATGAACTTCTCTTGACTTGACTCTTAACTGATCCTTGAATTGAATTATGGATTCAAGGATTGAGATTTGTGATAGGAAAGATCTCATGATGTTTAGGAGTATTTTTAGATAGTTAAACACGAGAAAAGATCAAGAAATCATTGTGTAAAAGCTGGTCCACGACACGGAGAGGAATATAAATATTTGGTCGCGAAATAACTTTTGACGCAGACCTGGTACCTAGTTTCTGCCTGACTAGTTCCTTCTTCGTTTTCTAACCCCAATTCTCCTAAACTCAATTCTTTTTCTCAAAATACCTTTAGATTCAGATACCCAGTATTTATATACAAGAATCTAACTAAAACAACTCAAGGAAACAACATTTTAACCTCAAGGAACTCCTCAATCTCAACCTAACTCAAGAACGAAGGCCAATTTCAAGAACACCATTCAAGATTCATCAACTTTCAACTTTCTAGAACAAACTTTGATGAAATAAACATAATTGGTGTGTGGGTGAACAAACCCAACGCTATGAAAGACTCACATACCTCATAGGGATTAACCCTTGGTGAAATCCACACGAAAATCTCCAAGAACTCGACGAAGAATGAACTTTTCTTCTCCTTTCTCCTCTTTCCTCTTTTCTCCAAGCTTTAGCGTATTTTGGTAAAAGTGTAAACTGATCTAATTTTGATTAGACCCTAACTTAATTACCAAAAACTAAAAAGACAATTGGGTAAGGAAAAGACCAAACTACCCTTTCAAAATCTGGATTGGACATTCCTTATCCAAACAACCCAACTACCAATGGGCATATCTCACTCATACGAACTCAGAATCGCGCAAATTTGGCAACGTTGGAAAGATAATTCAACAATATTTCCTACTGTATCTGGAAGATCACCTAAATCATCTTGAGATAGGAGTTATGGTCATTTGAAGTTGACAAAAAATCAAAACTTAACTTAACTTTACCCATTTTCCAGATTTTTATTATTTCCAAAAATCACTCTTTCAAATTCTATCTCTTTCTAGTTCTTTCAATTTTCGAGATGTTACAGTTCTGACAAAACTAACTTGGATCGATTGCCACATTTCGGCATAATCATTGGATCGGGTACCACGTTCTAGTATGCTAACTGTTTGGGTTTGGGTTCCATGAGAGGACCAACAACTTGTCATAATTGTGTACCTAGATAATGTGAATTTGATCATGGTTCCCAATGATATTGATGTTGTACTTCTCGGAGTTGTGTTATGGTCATGAGGTCTTACGCTTGATTGTTAATTCTGACTCAAACTCTTTTTTCATTTGTGATTCAGATCATGTCTAGTACGAACAAGGATAAAGAAGGCTCAAGGTCCATTGCTAGTACTACTCAGGAGACATCCATTTTAGAGCAGTCCTAACTAGTAGGTGATTAAACCAGTGGTCAGCAGAGCTTGACATGCCTTATGCTTCCAGGTCTACAGATTCCCATGAAAGAAGGAGCTAGAAGAGTTCCTACACTTGTAGTAGTACCAACGGTAGTTTATTTACCGCCTGTACCGCCACCAGATTCCTCAGAGCAAGATCTTAGAGGGGTAATACAGTTGCTCACTCAGTTGGTAGATGCTCAAGTCCAAAGACAAAATGCAGCAACACCTAGTATGGTTCAGGAAGAGGTAGCTGGATCTAGAGTACGCGATTTCCTCCATATGAATCCCCCCCAGTATTCATAAGATCTAGGGTGATAGTGGACCCACAACAGTTTATAGATGAGATCAACAAAATTCTTAGGGTCATGCATATCTCTGAGACTGAGGCAGTTGAATTATCCTCCTATCAGCTAAAAGATGTCGCCATTGTTTGGTATGAGATGTGGGTGGACTCTAGGGGACAAAATGCTCCTCCAGTAGTTTGGAAGGACATCTCTAAGTCCTTTATGGAGAACTTTCTTCCACTTGAGCTTAGGGAAGCGAGGGTTGATGAATTTTTAAACTTTCGACAGAATAACCTTAGCGTCAGGGAGTATTGCATGTGATTCACTCAGTTCGCTAGATTTCCTCCTGAGATGGTTAGCACCCAAAATGCAAGGATGCATCGCTTCATTGGTGGACTTGGGGATCATTTGATTGGCTCTTGAACCGTTGTTGCATTAAATCGGGATATGGATATTGCAAGACTTATGGCACATGGTCAGCAAACAGAAGACCGTATACAAAATCGTAGGGCTGAGAGAGATAGGGAACAAAATAAGAGGGCTAGAAGTGCTGGAATATTTCAGGGAGATGCTAGAGCTTACTCCAGTAGAGGTCCTCCCAGACAGGCTCAATCACTAGACCGCTCAACATCTATTGCCCCAGCTCAGTCATCGAAACCCAGGCAGGAGCAGACTCAGACCTCGAGGGAACCTAATCCCCACTATTAGAGAGGTGCTAGTTGAGGACTACTACCTCGACCTACTTGAAGGCATTGTGGCCGATATCACTTGGGAGAGTGTCGATATAGATCTACCGCTTGCTATGGGTGTGGAGTTGAGGTTCATAAGATACATGATTTTACGAAGCTTCGAGTGAAGGGTTGAGGTGATAGGCAATAATATATTGGCTCTGCTAGAGCATTCTCAACATCAACGCCTTCTGTATCACGTGGCCTTCAACCACCAGCAGGGAGACGTACATGCAGGGGTAGAGGATCTGGTTCTGGAGCTGGCCCAAATCGGATGTATGCACGAGTAGGTCGTCAGGATTCTGAGTCATCCCCAGATGTGATTACATGTACCTTATCTATTTTCTCTTATGATGTATATGCATTGATAGACCCAGGGGCTACCATATCACATGTTACTACATTTGTTGCTAAGAAATTTGGAGTACAACCAGAGTTATTACATGAGCCATTTGTAGAATAGACTTTGGTAAGAGACTCTGTTATAGCTAGAAGGATCTATTACGGGTGCCTACTAAGACTATGTGGCCGTGAGTCATTGTCCAATTTTGATAGTGCTAGAAATGGTTGATTTTAATGTCATAATAGGCATGGATTAGTTGTCGTCTTGTTATGCAACAGTTGATTGCCGAACCAAAGTTGCTCGATTCCATTTCCCGGGCGAGCCAGTCCTAGAAGGGTAATGCTATGATGCCTAGAGGAAGGTTTATTTCCTATCTTAAAGCACAAAAGTTTATAGACAAAGGGTGTTTATATCACCTTGTCCATGCAAGAGACCTTCAAGCTGAGAAATAGATGGCGACTCTTCACTCTGTGCCTTTTGTGAATGAATATCCATATATGTTCTGAAGAACTTTCTGGACTACCTCCAATTAGAGAGATTAAATTTGGTATTGATGTAGATCCCGGTACCCACCTATATCCATTCCGCCTTATAGAATGGCGCCAACATAATTGAAAGAGCTAAAGGAGTAGCTAAAAGATTTGTTTGACAAAGGTTTCATTCACCCTAGCATATCGCTTTTGGGTGGTCCAGTACTATTTGTACGCAAGAAGGATGGAACGATGTGGATGTGTATAGATTACAAACAACTTAATAAAGTGACGATAAATAACAAATACCCCCTTCCAAGGATAGATGATTTATTTGAACAATTGCAAGGAGCTAAGTGCTTTCCAAAGATTGACTTGAGATTCAGATATCATCAGCTGAAGATTCGAGAAGTAGATATTCCAAAAACAATCTTTCGAATGAGATATAGACAGTTTGAGTTCCTTGTCATGTCATTTGGACTAACAATTTCTCTAGCAGCCTTTATGGATATGATGAATAGGGTTGTCAAACCCTTTATTGATATGTATGTGATTGTATTTATAGATGACATCTTGATATAATAACGTGATGCTAGAGAACAAGCAAATCACTTGAGAGCTATCCTACAAACACTCAGAGAGCGCCAACTATATGCCAAGTTCTCAAAATGTGAATTCTTGATGAACTCTGTGGCTTTTCTTGGCCATGTGGTCTCTGGTGAAGGCATTAGAGTAGACTCCCAAAAGATTGAGGTTGTAAAGAGTTGGCCTCGACCTACTACTCCGAAGTAGGTGCGTAGTTTCTTGGGACTTACTAGATATTACCGTAGGTTTCTAGAGAGATTCTCCTCTATTTCTGCACCATTGACCAAGTTGACGCAAAAGGTAGTGAAGTTCCAGTGGTCCGATGCGTGTCAGAAAAGCTTCTAAGAGCTGAAAGATAGATTGAGTAAGGTGCCAGTATTGGCCTTACTAGAGGATACATAAGGGTATGTAATTTATTGTGATGCTTCAGTCATTGGCCTAGGGTGCGTCTTGATGCAGCAAGGGAAGGTGATAGCATAAGCTCCTTGACATTTGAAGAAACACGAACAAAACTACCCCACTCATGATTTGGAGCTTGCGGCAGTGGTATTTGCGCTTAAGATTTTGTGACACTATTTGTATGGGGTACATGTTGATATTTTTACAGATCATAGGAGCCTCCAATATCTTTTCAAGAAAAAAGATTTGAATATCAAGCAGAGAAGGTGTCTAGAGTTGTTGAAGGACTATGATGTGAACATCCTCTACCACCCAGGTAAAGCTAACGTGGTAGCAGATGCTCTTAGTTGACTATCTGTGGGTAGTCTAGTACATTTACCATGTGTACAACAGGACGTAGTACGAGATGTTCACAAATTAACCAGCCTGGGAGTCCGCCTTCTTGAAACCGAAGATGGAGGCGTAGTCGTGCAGAATACTGCCGAATCATCATTTGTGGCATTGGTGAAAGAGAACTAGTATGACGATCTAATATTTTTACAGTATTGAGAAGGGATTCGTGAGCACCGAATTACTGCATTTAATTTAGCAGAAGATGGCACCTTGAGATGCTAAGGCAGACTGTGTATTCCAAATATAGATGGGTTAAGGCAGAAAATAATGGATGAAGGACATTGTCCCCGATACTCAATTCATATAGGCTCCATAGAGATGTATCATAACTGTAAGGAGGTGTACTGGTGGAATGACATAAAAAGGAATATTGCAGAATACGTTGCACAATGCTCCAATTGCCAACAAGTTAAAGCAGAACATCAGAGGCCCGGTGGCCTAACTCAGACTATGAACATTCCAATATGGAAATGGGAGGCTATTAATATGGATTTCATTACAGGTTTGCCTTTCTCATTTAAGAGACATGAATCCATTTGGGTGATCATTGATCGGTTGATGAAATCAGCCCACTTCTTGCCAATTAAATCTAGCAGCACAGCCGAAGAATATGCCAAGCTATATGTAAGGGAAGTTGTTCTCTTGCATGGTACTCCACTATCTATTATTTTAGATAGGGGTGCCCAATTTATGGAACATTTTTGGAGATCATTCTAGAAGAGTTTGGGCACACAGGTGAACATTAGCACTTCATTTCACCCACAAATAGACGGCCAAGCCGAACGCACTATTCAAACACTCGAAGATATGTTGAGAGCATGTATTTTAGACTTTAAAGGTAATTGGGATGATCGTATGCCTTGATAGAATTTGCCTACAATAATTGTTATCATTCAAGCATTGTCATGGCTCCATTTGAAGCCCTATATGGGAGCCGGTGCAGATCACCTATTGATTGGTTTGAAGTAGGTGAAACTCAAATATTAGGACCAGACTTTGTTCACCAAGCCGTTGAAAAAGTAAAGTTGATAAATGAGCGACTGACAATGGCTCAGAGCCGAAAAAAAACATATGCAGAAGTATGCCGTAGAGACATAGAGTTCGAGGTTGATGACTGGGTATTCTTGAAGGTATCCCCTATGAAGGGCGTTATGAGATTTGGGAGGAAAGGTAAGTTGAGCCCCAGGTATATTGGGCCAAAATAAAGTTATACGTAGAGTTGACCAGGTAGCCTATAAAGTGAATTTGCCTCGAGAGTTAACTACAGTACACCCGTTCTTCCATGTGTCGATGTTATGAAAATACTTGGTAGATCCTACACAGGTTATTTCCATAGAAGGTAAGGAATTCTCAGAATACTTATCTTATGAGGAAGTCCCAGTGACAATATTGGACCGACAGATCAGGAAGTTGGGGACAAAAGATGTAGCATCAGTCAAGGTACTTTGGAGAACTCATAAAATAGAAGAAGCCACATGGGAAGCAGAGGCTGACATGAGGGCTAAGTATCCCCACTTATTTCAGTAGCCACACAAAGGTTCTTAAAGTCATAACTCCTCTCATTTGAGTATTTGTTTTGCCTGTACTTTGTAGTACTGCTTTATTATATGTTATATGTTCAGGTACTTGATACAAACACCACATGTTCCTCAGAGCTGAAACATCCACAGTATAAGGTATATTATATTAGTTAGTGTAGTTTCAATTCGTATAAGGCCAAGCAGAGCCTGGTGAATATCCGTTGCATATTATTACGTGGTTATGCTCTGTGAAACATTGTGTGTGTATTTTTGTTGGATGACAGGCTTTGGATATGCCTGTTTACAAAGGAAACTCTGCCAATTTTTTTTAAAAAAATTCATTCGAGGACGAATGATCCAAAGGGGGGGATATTGTAATATCCGGCAACTTACAATACATTTGTGACTCGTAAACACCAACGCATAGATGTGATATCGGGGGAGGTATATCATTGAAAATGGTTAAGCATACCATTTAACCCTTATATTTACTAATTTGAAGGGTTAAACAAGTTTTAGACCAAAGAGATCATTAAAGTTTAAAGGTTCATTGTGGAGGAATACTACAAATGATATCATTTCTCATCAGACTTTGAACGAGCATATCTCCTAATATATAATGAGTTAGAGGGCCTACAACATATCCAATTGAAGGTATTTGAGTCTAGTTTCCAGTAAAACAAACCGCTCGTTAAAACAATATTGGAGTAAGAAGTTATGTTCATTTTACGACAGACGTGCGCACTGCCCAATCACTGTGGGACATGTGGCACTTTAGAGAAAGTCGGCCAAGTATGTTGTTTTTATATTAGAAGTTTGGGATATACTTTCTCATATACTCAAGAACGTGTAAGGACTGGTTTCAAGTTATTTCTTCAAGTTTTTCTCATCTTCAATCCACCAAAGCTTAAGGTAAGTTGGTTTCTTCAAGAATCAAGTGTCTTCCTCTCCATAGAACTATAGATATACTTAGCTAAATGTTTTCTTGAAAGAAAAAGTATTGTTCTTAGAGAATAAAAAAGGGCAGGGGATGCTTTTCTTTGATATATAGGTATGCATCCTCTTCTATCCTCATAAATAGTATTCCAAGGATGCTTTAAGTATAATTTGCGGGTAGGACTCACGGGACGGTGATAGAAAGCCGTGAGTCCATGTTTTACCCATTGTATTTGATGTTTTGGTGAGGAAGGAGTTTGTAGAAGGTTGGTTTGGCTGTTGTTTGGACCAAATGAGAGTCAATGGTATTGTATTGGGGAAGTAAGTTGGTTACATTAAAATGGATGGCGAGGTATAGAGAACGCGCCTATTATAGTTCTCGAAAGTTTGTCTCTCACCAAGTGTTTGATGAAATTCCTAAGTCGCTAAAAATATGTTGTAGATGGTTATATGAGCTCCTATTATTTTAATTTATGGTATTAGTTCTCTACCAACTTAAACTATGAGCTTATAATTGAATTTGACATCGTTAACAAGGAATTGGTGGGATGGTGATCGGAGGCCATGAGTTTTACTTTTATGTTAAGTGTGGATGATTAAGAGGGCTGGTTATTTATGGTTAAAGGATGAGGAGTAATACTGAACATGTAAATAAGTCATAAGCCTACTTGGAAAGTAGAGAAAGAGAAGAAGGGTGTGGTGATACACCATTCATATATGGTAATTATTGAGATTGTCGCTCGCGAACCATTAATGTGTTTTTGGCATTGTTGTGACTCTTGATTAGTTTCTTATACTATCCTTTTATGATTTTATGTTATAGATAAAGTTGTCAGCAAAGGAGTTTGACGACGTAAGATAGTAAGTCCCGAATTAAGGTATGTGAAGCTAAAACCTCTTTTTCCCTTAAGGCACAACCTAAACTCGCATGCTCTTCCGATAAATGTCACTATATATTTTATAAACCCTCTCATGTTGAGTCCTAAACCTATAGAGTTATAGTATTCTTAAAGGAAGCAATATGTTTCACACAACTACATTGGTCTACAGTTGGAACTCTTAGAAGTTAACGGTGTACATGTTGCATAAATTTAAAGAAAGCAGCCAGCCACAAACTTTTCGTAAGTGCATAAGTCACCATATATATGATTGTCAAGCTAAAGAATGTAATCACGAATTGTATCACGAGCTATGTGATTAATGAATTAATTATTATAAATAATTGCAAGCAGTTGAGATTATTGACTACTCTGCAGCGTATAGGGTGGGTATATTTAGGGCTACTACGTGCGATGCTACTCTGTACACAGAATTCAGATATAGTCAACTGGAATTTCCCATTGTGGATTTACCTGACTGATATAGGCCTGCGGGCAGACCATACAGGAGCCCTGGGGGCGTACCTTGATAGACCTCGTTACCAGACTATGAAATTTCATGCGTGGTCGTGACAGTGGGCTATAGATGCCATACAGGGTTCACTAATCACCATCAGTAGGCCATCATGCGATTCCCTGACAGTTAGCTTTACAAAGAGCAAAGAAGCGATATAATAAAGTAAAGATATCACTTAGGAAAATTATAGGGATTATATATATATAAATGACTAAGCCATGAAATGTTCGATGAGGACCATTGCGGTTGGTGCTTGTGCATATCCTTGATGTCTGCCCCTTTCTAGCTAGGGGTGTGACATACATTTTGATCATTAATATCTATTAAATAATTAAGATAACAATTAAAGTATACCTTGCCATTGGCAAGGTTACTTTGTAGTATTGCTAATAATGAATCATCAAAATTTAATAACCTACTATCTCTTAAGAGAAGACATATGGGTATATCTAAACCCAATCTATATAATGGTTTGACTGCTACTTGGAAAAGCCCTATATGAAGAAATTTATCATTTTTCTTATACCTATTAATATCGTTAGCTGCTAACAATTTAATAGTCTCAATATTTATATTAATGGCAATAGTAGACTCAGAAATCTTAGTATTATAATTTTTAATAAAATCAAAGTGTCATGATTTATAATGCTTTTTAAAGTGTTCTTTTGGAATATTTTAATTTTGTAGGTCACTTTCAATTTTTTCAATTCATTTTAAATGGATGGAAAATCTAGCGGGGAGAAGAACACTATCCTTAGGCTTAAATGTCTACTTTTAAGGTTACTATGGGAAAACACCCTTTGGGTCCACCTCTACGAGACACAGCCTGAGGTAATCCAACGGAAAAGTACGGGCTTGACAACGTCTAAACCACTATTAAACTGTTACCCAATTTTCTATAGTATTTCATCCCGAAACTTGGTTTGTCCCCTCCATTCCTATCAGAGTCAAGTTGGTCGGGAAGGGTATGAGTAGGAGCGGCTAAGTCCCTATGGTGTGCTTAAGCGGACAACGTCAAAACATAGGTTGCGGTTGGTATAATAAGATCGGAGTTTGGTAGTTCTTGTTCTTTTTCCACTTATTGTAACACCACGCAACTAGAAAGAGCTAGATTAGAAAGAGTCATTTTTGGAATGAATGAAAATTCTAGAAATTTGACAAATTAAGTTAAGTATGAGTTTTGGGTCAACTTCAAACAACCATAACTCTTATCTGAGGATTATTTAAGTGTTCTAAAAGATACCGTAGGAAATATCTTTGAATTATCTTTCCAACGCCACCAAGTTTGATAAGTTTCGAGTTCGTATGAGGGAGATATGCCCAATTGAAGTCGGGCTGTCTAGACAAGGAAAGTAAAAACCGGATTTTTAAGGGGTATTTTTGTCTTTTTATTACCCAATTAATTAAAACCATTTTAGTAAATTATTTGGGGTCTAAACTGAGTTAGTTCAGTTTACACAATTGAGAATTATGCTAGTGCTTTGAGAGAAGAGAAAAGAGGAGGAAAGGAGAAGAAAAGTACAAGGTTCGTCAAGTTCTTGCGATTTTAGTTCTGGATTTCGCCAAGAATTCAATCCTACGAGGTATGTGAGTTCACATAGCATTGGTTTCGTTCACCCACGCGCTAAAAATGTATATTGCAGTATGGTTTTCTTCCTAAAAGATTGAGACTTTGATGTTCTTTAGTTGTATTCTTGAATTGCTTTCGTTCTTGAATTTGGGATGAGATTGAGGAGTTCTTGAGAGTTTAAGGTCAATTGTTAGAGTTTTTTTGAGTTAGATTCTTGTGTACATGTGCTGGGTATCAGAATCTAAAGAGGAAATGAATAAAAGAACCGAATTAGTCGAATTGGGGTAAGAAAACGAAGAAGGAACAAGTCGGGCAAATCTGGGTACCAAGTCCCTGTCCTGTTCCTCTGGATTGACAAAAGTTTCTCCGCATCACGGACCATTCTGCCTCAAAAATTATTTTTTGACCGAATAATTAAATGCATCTCCGTGTCGCGAACTTGCTTCTAGAGAGTGATTTCTTGATCTTTTCTCATGTTTAACTATCTAAAAACACTCTTTAACATCGTGAGATCGTTCCTATCACAAATCACAATCCTTGAATCCATAATTTAAAATTTAAGGAAAGTTAAGAGTCAAGTCAAGAGATGTTCATAGAGTCTTCCAAAAGTCTTTTACAAATGTTTTAAGTTTGTTTTAAGACTTGAGTTTTGAGTTGAGTAAAGAGTACAAATTGAAGTTCATTTCTTCAAAATAGTATATCGGGACTATGTATTCGAGTAAAATGTTTTCACATTTGAACAAGAAAGGAAACTTTGAATTCCAAAAGACCCTTTGAGCTATTTTTCGGTAAAGAGTAAATGCTTTTACAATTAACCAAAAGAGGGAGCTTTGATTCCCAAGAGGATCCTTTGAGCTAAGTTTTGAGCAATTATCTCAAACCACATAAAGAAGTATGTTTTTCATCATAAGATCTAGTATTATATTTTGGGAGGAGAATTGAGCACCGATATGGGGGAGAGTTCAGACAACTCCCTTCCCCCATAAACCATATAGCCACCATGGGTAGAAAAGGTTCATACTTTTTAGATGATTCCTTAGTATTTTTTAGCATAGACTAGTGGATCCACTTAGTAGTCAGGTTCTATACCCTCGACAAGGTATAGGACGACCCTGACAGCGTGAGGAATAACGCTGTATCATTACTATAGCTCTTAAGTGATGGTTGTCGATTAGAGAAACTCCCACAAAAGTATTTTGTATTCTTATATACACAGAAGTAAATGTATTTTTACATACATTCAGAGTTTACATTGTATCCTTGCATACATACAAAGTTATTATTGTAGTTCTAAATACACAGAGTTGTTATCCATGTTTTAAAAAGCTTTTGTTTATATTACACTTTCTTATACTGCTTTATATTGACATGAGTTGAGTTGAGTTGAGACCAGGTTTGTTTTCCAATTCCTTTAAAGCTTATGTCTTGCTGTAAAATTCCCCTCGCATGATCGTACTTTTAATGTACTGATGTCATTTGTCCTGCATCTTTTCATGATGCAGATATAGGTAACCAGGATCAACATCCAACGCTTCGTTGATCCAGTTGAGCATTCAGAGTTATTGGTGAGCCTCTCTGCTTCCGTAGGATCCCTATTATTTCTTTCAATATTTAGTTCATTAGGATGTCGTGGGTCTTGTCCCGACATCCATCTCAGTTATTAAAGCCTTCATAGATAGACAGTCAGTTAGTTCATTTGTCTTTACTTTGTTATTGTCTTATGTTTTGAGACTTGAGTTTACCTTATTGGCCATTTGAATATTCCTTTATAACATTCTAGTTTATTACATAGACTTATCTTTGTTGAGTAAAACTCTTCTACTGAGTTAGTGAGCCTGGACAAGGGTTCGCTTGGGCCAACAATGGTTCTCGAGTTCCTGTCCTACTCAAGGTGTAGGCACGGGGAGTGACAAGCTTGGTATCAGTGCACAGAGTTCAAGAGTCCTAGGGAGTCTATGAAGCCGTGTTTGTAGAGTCCTAGTTATCGGCGTGTAGTGTGCCACATCTATAATTAGGAGGCTGCGACACTTAGGAACCATCCCAGTTCTTTCATACTCATTTCGTGCCATAGAATTTATCTCTAAAAGTCTCTTTCAAATTCGTGCTTGCGCGTGTCTTTCAGATCATGCCTCCATGAAGAGGTGTCGAGGTCTTTCGGCTAGAAGGAATGTTGAACCACAGGAACAAGGGGTACTTAATGCACCAGAAGTGCAACCCCAATGAGAGGTCACCAATGCTGAGTTCTGTGAGGCCATAAAGATGTTGAGGCAAGTTGTGACCAATTAAGCTGGGCAACATAGAGAAAATTGACAAGAAGTGGCTGATACTTCAAGGATCCGTGAGTTCTTCAAGATGAATCCACCAAGCTTCACAGGTTCAAGTGTTATTGATGATCTAGAATTTTTTTTTGAAGAGCTTCTGAAGATTTTTGAGATCATGCATATTACTCATACTAAGAGGGTAGAACTAGCTGCATACCAAATGAAGGGTGTCTCTAGGATATGGTTCGACCAATGGAAGAAGAACCAAGCTGAGAGAGCACCACCTATGAGTTGGGCTTATTTTGAGGAGACCTTCTTGGGGCTTTTCTTCCCTCAAGAACGGAGAGAGGCTAAGGATCAAAAGTTTGTCGCTCATAAACAGGATTCTTTGAGCGTTCATGAGTACAGTCTGACGTTCACACAACTTTCCCATTATGCTCCGGAGATGGTTGCTGATATGAGGAGCCGAATGAGTTTGGTCGTTGCTGGGTTGTCTCACCTGTGAAGCAAGGAATGCAAGGCAACTATGCTGATAGGTGATATGGACATAACAAGGCAAATGAGCCATGTTCAACAAGTTGAAGAGGACAAGATGAGGGATAGAGAAGAGTTTAAGAATAAAAGGGCTAAAACAGCAGGGAATGACTCCGGGCAGCAAAAGAGTAATGCGAACAGGTCTTCCTTACAACTCCTCTGCTAGTGCACCTGCACCAAAGAACAATGGTGAGTACAATAGTCAGAATTTTGGAGCTAAACCTATATATTCTCAAGGTAGTATGGAACAAGGGGGTAGTAAGCCTCCTGCATGTGCTAAGTACAGTAGGAACCACTCAGGGATGTGTCGTGGTGGCTCCACTGGTTGCTTTAAGTGTGGCAAGAACGGTAATTTTATGAGAAAGTCTCCAAAGAACAAGTAGGGTAATGGTAATGGGGGCAATAGAGCCTATTTTACTTTAGTTGCTCCACTAGACAGAGCTACATCAAGAGAAGATACTTCAGGGGAAGGCGGAGGAGGAAACCGTCTTTATGTTATCACCAGTCGCCAAGAGCAAGAGGATTCACCAGATGTTGTCACTGGTATGATCCAAGTCTTTAACTTTAATGTTTACGCTTTTCTTGATCCAATAGATTGACTTCATGCCTTATGCCTCAATAGATTTTAGAACTCGAGTAGTCAAGTTCCAGTTTCAACATGAGCCAGTCTTAAAGTGGAAAAGCAGTACGACAGTGCCTAAGGGTCATTTTATTTCGTACCTGAAGGAGAGGAAGTTAGTTTCGAAGGGGTGTGTCTATCACTTAGTCTGAGTTAATGACTCTAGTGTTAAGTTACCTCATATTCAGTCAGTTTCAGTAGTAAAAGAGTTTCTAGAAGTCTTTCCAGGTGAACTTTCCGGAGTTCCTCCTGAGAGAGAAATATACTTCCGTATAGACCTTCTTCCAGATACTCGTCCTATATCTATTACGCCATATAGGATGTCACCAACAGAGTTGAAAGATCTCCTAGAGAAAAGTTTCATTCGACCAAATGTGTCACCTTGGGGTGCTTCAGTGTTGTTTGTAAGGAAGAATGATGGTTCTCTTAGGATTTATATAGATTACCGTCAGTTAAACAAGGTTACCATCAAGAATAAGTATCCTCTTCCAAGGATTGATGATCTCGTAGATCAACTTCAGGCTGTCACTTGCTTTTTGAAAATAGACCTCAGATCTGGCTACCATTAGTTAAGAGTAAGGGAATATGATATTCCAAAGACAACTTTCAGGACCCGTTATGATCATTATGAATTTATGGTCATGTCATTCAGTTTAACTAATGCACCTGCAACATTCATAAACCTTATGAATAGAGTATTCAAGTCTTATTTAGATATGTTTGTTATCGTATTCATTGATGACATTCTATCTATTCGATGAATGAAGAAGATCATGCTAATCATCTCAGAGTAGTTCTCCAAACCTTAAAGGATAGAGAGTTGTATGCCAAGTTCTCTAAGTGTGACTTTTGTCTTGATTCTGTGGCATTCTTAGGCCACATTGTTTTCGGTGATGGAATTAGTGTTGACACTCAGAAAATAGAGCCAGTGCAGAATTTACCTAGACCCACATCTCCAACTGTTATTAGGAGTTTCTTAGGGTTGGCTGGATATTATAGAAGGTTCGTAGAGGGTTCTCGTCTATTTTTTCCCCTTTGACCAAGTTGACTCAGAAAATAATAAAGTTTCAATGGTCTGAAGTTTGTGAGAAAAGCTTTCAGGAATTGAAAAAGAGGTTGACTACTGCCCTAGTATTGACCTTACCAGAAGGTGTGCAAGGCTTTGTTGTATGTTGTGATGTATCCAGAGTCGGTTTGGGTTGTTTGTTAAAGAAGAATGGTAAAGTTATAGCTTATTCCTCCAAGCAGTTAAAAGTTCATGAGAGGTATTACCCAACCCAAGACTTAGAGTTGGTGGCCATAGTATTTTCTTTGAAAATATTGCATCATTATTTATATGGTTTTCATGTTGATGTATTCACTTATCATAAGAGTCTTTATTATGTGTTTAGTCAGAAAGAGCTTAATCTCACACAGTGAAGGTGGTTAGAGTTACTCAAAGATTATGACATGAGTATTCTTTGTCACCCAGGTAAGGCTAATGTTGTTGCGGATACCTTGAGTAGTTTATCTACTGGTAGTACTGCCCATTTTGAAGAAGATAAGAAAGAGTTAGCAAAAGAGGTGCATAGGCTTGCACGATTAGGACTTCATCTAATAGATTCCACAGAAGGAGGGGTAGTGCTGATGAATGGGGTTGAATCATCATTAGTGTCTGAAGTTAAGGAGAAGAAAGACCAGGATCCTATTTTGCTTAAATTTAAGGCAAATGTTCATAAGCAAAAATTAATGGCTTTTGAACAAGGGGGAGATGGTGTATTAAGGTATCAAGGTAGATTGTGTGTACCAAGGGTAGATAAACTCCAAGAGAGGATCTTGGAGAAAGATCATAGCTCCAAATATTCCATCCATCCGGGTTCCAAAAAGATGTATTGTGACTTGAGAGAGGTATATTGGTCGAATAGTATGAATAAGGGCATTGTAGAGTTTGTTGCTAAGTGCCCAAATTGTCAACAAGTTAAAGTAGAGCACCAAAGGCCCGGTGGTATGGCTCTGAATATAGAACTTCCATAATGGAAGTGGGAGATGATCAATATGGATTTCATCACATGTTTACCAACGTCTCGCAGGCAGCATGGTTTTATTTGGGTGATTGTTGATAGAATGACCATATCAACCCACTTTTTGCCGGTAAAGACTACCTATTTAACAGAAGATTATGATAAGTTGTATTTTCAGGATGTAGTCAGACTTCATGGGGTTCCGGTATCGATTATTTCAAACAGAGGAGCACAATTTACTGCACAGTTCTAGATATCTTTTTCAGAAAGGCTTGCGTTCAAAGGTGAACTTGAGTACTGCTTTTCATCCTCAGGCAGATGTTCAAGCAGAGCGCACTATTCAGACTCTAGAAGATATGTTTAGGGCCTGTGTGATTGATTTCAAAGGTAATTTGGATGATCACCTACCTCTCATTGAGTTTTCTTATAAAAATAGTTCCCACTCTAGCATCCAAATGGAACCTTATGAATCTCTTTATGGGTGAAGATGAAGATCTCCTATTGGATAGTTTGAAGTTGGTGATGGTGGGTTGATAGGACCAGAGTTAGTTCATCAAGCTATGGAGAAGGTGAAAGTTATTCAAGAGAGGTTGAAAACAACACAGAGTCGTCAAAAATCCTACACAGATGTAAGGAGAAGGGACTTAGAGTTTGAAGTAGATGATTGGGTTTACTTGAAATTTTCAACCATGAAGGGTGTTATGAGGTTAGGTAAGAAGGGGAAGCTTAGTCCCCGGTATATTGGTCCTTACAGAATATCCGAGGATTGGTAATGTAGCTTGTGAGTTGGAGCTACCACAAGAGTTAGCAGCGGTTCATCCGGTATTTCACATCTCCATGTTGTAGAAGTGCATGGGAGATCCTTCACTTATCATATCTACTGAATATATTGGTATCAAGTATAGCTTATCTTATGAGGATATTCCTATTCAGATTCTAGATCGCCAAGTTCGCAAGTTGAGAACAAAAGAGATAGCATCAGTCAAAGTTCTTTGGAGGAACCAGTTTGTTGAGGAAGCTACTTGGGAAGCTGAGGAAGATATGAAGAAGAGATATCCACATCTCTTCGAATCCGGAGAAGTCCCAAATGAAGGTACTAAATCTCTTCTTAGTACTCTTTAATTTATATGCTTGATGTGTTAGATTTGCTTGTTGGGTGCTTGAGTTGAATGTTAGATGTTACACACTTAACCAACTAAGAGTAATCTCATCTGAGGACGAAAGTTCTCAAGGGGGATATATTGTAACACCCCGCAACTAGTAAGAGCTAGAATTAGAAAGAGTCATTTTTGGAAAGAATGAAAAATCTGGAAATTTGACAAATTAAGTTTAAGTATGAGTTTTGGGTCAACTTCAAATGACCATATATCCTAGATCAGGATGAGTTAGGTGTGCTACAAGATACCATAGGAAATATATTTGAATTATCTTTCCAACGCCACCTAGTTTGATCAGTTTCGAGTTCATATGAGTGATATATGCCCATTTAAAGTCGGGTTGTCTAGATAAGAAAAGTCAAAACCATATTATAAAGGGGTATTTTGGTCTTTTCATTACCTAATTAATTAAATCCGTTTTTAGTAAATTATTTGGCGTCTAAACTGAGTTAGTTCAGTTTATGAAATTGAGAATTACGCTAGGACTTCGAGAGAAGAGAAAAGTGGAGGAAAGGAGAAGAAAGTTCAAGGTTCGTCAAGTTCCTACAATTTTGGTTATGGATTTCGCGAAGGATTCAATCCTACAAGGTATGTAAGTTAACATAGCGTTGGGTTCGTTCACCCACGCGCCAAGCATGTTAATTTCAGTATGATTTTCATCGTAAAAGATTGAGACTTTGATGTTCTTAAGTTGTATTATTGAATTGCTTGCTTTCTTGAATTTGGGATGAGATTGAGGAGTTGTTGATAGTTTAAGGTCGATTGTTAGATTTTTGTGTACATGTGCTGGGTATCTGAGTCTAAAGAGGAATTAAGAAAAAGAACCGAAATTAGGCGAATTGGGGTTAGAAAATGAAGAAGGAACAAGTCGTGCAAATCAAGGTACCAGGTCCTCAGGATTGACAAAATTTTCTCCGCGTCGCGGAGTGTTCACGGACCGTTCTGCCTCAAAACTTATTTCGTGACCAAATAATTAAATGCATCTACTCGTCACGGACTTGATTCCAAACAATGATTTCCTGATCTTTTCTCATGTTTAACTATCTAAAAATGGTCCTAAACATTGTGAGATTGCTCCTATCACAAATCATAATCCTTGAATCCATAAATTCAAATTCAAGGAAAGTTAAGAGCCAAGTCAAAAGAAGTTCATAGAGTGTAACATTCCGAAAAGTAGTAGCCTAAACTAGATCCTAACATAGGGATTAGAGTTGTAAATAACTCCCGGTATCGAAAATGAGTGTTTTTGGGTTAATACGTCAAGGTACGACCCCCCAAGGACCAACCATGGGTCCTTAAGGAGGACCCTTCAAAGAGTGAAGAAATAGGACCTGGGCAGTCCACCCATGAGGGGGAACCGCGGCCAGTAGGTGGACCCACGCCTCGTGGGTCATTGCCGTTGGTCAAGCCCCCCAAAAATAGGCTGCATATCACCAGACCACGGTTGACCAACACGGGCCGTGGTCCCACCCATGGTCTGTGGGTCCCCAGTCATAGGTCATACCTGAAAATGCCTTTTGGGAGTTAAGGTTAGAGGTCTTTTTGGGATTTTCTTTTTAATTAATGGTTATGTGGTGTTGTTTTAAACCTATTTTAAACACCTATATAAGTATTTTTCCCACCTAAAATAACTCATCTAAGATCATAATTCATAAATCCCCAAATCAAAACCAAATCCTCTTCAAAATCTTCTCTCTAAAACCCCAAGGAACAAGAAGAAGAAGATCAAATTAGGGTTTGAAGAAGGGGGATTTCTCACACGATTTTACTGCATTTCTTCACCTAAGTTATGGTAGTCTTTGATTCATGATTATCTTTCATCCATGAAGTCCTCAAACTCTCAATTTCAAAGTAGGATATTCCCTAAAAGCTAGGGTTTATCACTCGAAGTCATGGATTCTTTCTAAAAACATTTTCATTGATTTAATTATCATATATTATGATTGAATTGTTGATTATTATTGTTTTTATGAGAAAATATTCCATGAATCCATGAAACCTCCATAACCGTAATTTATGACTTGTGATTTTGGATAATTGTAGTAAGATGATTACTATGAAATTGTACTTGTAGTAGTTTAGTTAATTGAATCATGTTACCATCCATATCTAATGTAGTAATTCTAGATAGGTTGGTTGAATGTGATCTATACGCCTTAAAGGGCAAAGCATGAGAATTAGATATGTGTATGAGACTTGTGTATATGCATCTGAATCACTTTGAGAGTAAGGTGAATATACTATGACCTAATTGTTGTGTTGATTGGAGGATTTTCCTCATGTACACACTTAGTTATGAATATACTATAATGTGTAAGGTTTTTCACATGTAGTGATTGTAAGGTTGGAAGACTAATCTCAGCTATTGAATATAGGAGCTTTAATATGAGTTATATGGATTGAGTGTCAATACATCTTTCCATAATTATCAACTTAAGTCATGACTTATTATGAACTCAATGGGAATTAATGCTTAGCACCGAGAGGATATGACTATGAGATGGATGTTTATACGATAGTTGAGTCCGACTTTCCTAATGGGTTCCTTTTACACTAGTTGAGTCTGGGTTCCCAAAGTAGTTATCTCATCAGATGAAAAACTTCTACTTTAGTTGAGTCCAGGTTCCCAAAGTAGTTATCTCATCAGATTAAAAACTTCTACTGTAGTTGAGTCCGGGTTTCTAGAAGCAGTCTCCTTATCCCATAAACTATGTTCCCACATTGGTCTTTATCTAGTGGATCCACTTAAGCTTAGAGTTTGCTTCTACCTTAGGCAAGTAGGACAACCCCTTTTCGGTGTAGGGTAGACACTGGATTCCATGATTAAGCTCTCATGGTGTATGTTGGTTAAAGCTAATCCCACTATCATAATATGAACTATAATTTGAGTTATGAACTATAGTTACTTAATAAGCTTTCCTTAGACTGGGTAGGTTTATGGGATCTTATTCATACACTGTACAAGGATGCTTTGAGGGTATTTATGGTTTGTTTCCATTATGATATGGTGATCAATATGTTGAATATGCTTGTATCTTACGCATTTACACTAATGTTCATGATGAACTCTAAACTTGGTAAAGAGCATACATTTAAACTAAAATGTCCTTTTGGGCATGATTTCAAGGATTTATATGCATGGCTATCAGACTTAGTGCATTTTTGTACTAACCCATATTTCTTATACATTTTTCCACAAAGTGTAGGTTCCGTTGTTTGAGATGTTCTTCCTTTGATACTAGCTTCGATCGACTATTCTCCTAGCTTGTGGTGAGTCCTCATGGATCCGAGGATGAGCGATATATGTTGTTCCTTTCCTTTCATTGTATTAGACTTTTGGATTTCTATTGTAAGGGTTGTGACCCTATTTGAGACTTCGATTGTAATAGATGGCTAAATGAGACAATATCTAGACTTCCGCTTTGGTTTTATGAAAATTTCTTAAGACATGAAATGTGTTTTTACTCTTATTTTTCTAATGATTTATGTTATGATATGCTAAGTGGCTTACATAGTGCCTTTTAGGGTATTTTGTTCCATGTTACATCTAGGGGTACCCTTGGGTCGTGAGTCTTCCAAAATTCTTTTACAAATGTTTTAACTTTGTTTTAAGACTTGACTTTTGACTTGAGTAAAGAGTAAAGATTGAATTCCATTTCTTCAAAAGAGTATATCGGGACTATGTATTCTCAAAGAGTAAAATGTTTTCACATTTAAACAAGAAAGGAAACTTTGATTTCCAAAAGAGTCTTTGAGCTAGTTTTCAGTAAAGAGTAAATGCTTTTACAATTAAGCAAGAGAGGAAACTTTGATTTCCAAGAGAAGCCTTTGAGCTAAGTTTTGAGAAATTATCTCAAACCACAAAAAGAAGTATGTTTTTAAACATGAGAGCTAGTATTATATTTTGGGTGTATTATTGAGCACTGATATGAGGGATAGTTCAGACAACTCCAAAGCCCCCCATAAACCATGTAGCCACCATGGGTAAAAAAGGGTCATACTTTTTAGATAATTCTTAGTGATTTTTAGCATAGACTAGTGGATTCACTTAGTAGTCAGGTTCTATACCCTCGGCAAGGTATAGAACGGCCCTGACAGCGTGAGGAAAAACACTGTATCATTACTATAACTCTTAAGTGATGGTTTTCGGTTAGAGAAACTCCCACGGAAATATTTTGTATTCTTATATACACATAAGTAAATTGTATTTTTACATACATTCAGAGTTTACATTGTATCCTTGCATACGTACAGAGTTATTATTGTATTTCTAAATACACGGAGTTGCTATACATGTTTTAAAAAGCTTTTCTTTATATTACACTTGTTTATACTACATAATATTGAAATTAGTTCAGTTCAATTCAGTTGAGTTGAGTTGAGACCAGGTTTGTTCTTTAGTTCCATTCAAGCTTATGACTTGTTTTATAATTCCCCTCGCGTGCTAGTACATTCAATGTACTGATGCCATTTGGTCTGCATCTTTTTATGATACAGATAAAGGTAACCAAGATCAGCATCCAGCGCTTCGTTGATCTAGTTGAGCTTTCAGAGTTATTGGTGAGCCTCCTTGCTTCCGGAGGATCCCTTTTATTCCTTTCAATATTTAGTTCATTAGGATGTCGTGGGCCTTGTCCCGACATCCATCTCAGTTATTAGAGACTTCATAGATAGATAATCAGTTAGTTCATTTGTTTTTACCTTGTTATTGGCTTATGTTTTGAGACTTGAGTTTGCCTTATTGGCCAGTGGAATGTTCCTTTCTAACATTCTATATTATTAGATAGACTTATCTTTGTTGAGTAAAACTCTTTAGTTGAGTAAGTAAGCCAGGCCAAGTGTTCGCTTGGGGCCAGAAATAGTTCTCGAGTGCCAGTCCCGCCCAGGGTGTATGCTCGTGGCGTGACATTTATGTTCTTAGATTTATCCAATAAAGTTGGGTAAGTAGTTAATCACGGTTTAGACATTGGCAAGCCCATACTTTTCCTTTGGATTAGATCAGACTGTGTGTGTCGTAGAGCCGAACCCGGAGGGTGTTCCCGTCGCCAAGCCTAGAGGAATAAAATCATAGAAGGTTAATAAAAAAAGGTAACAATAGCTACTACACAAAAACATTATCCTGGAAGTAACCTTTGAAGTAGACATTTAAGCCCAAGGATAGTGTTCTTCTCCCCTCTAGATTTTCCATCCATTCAAAATGAATTCACCTACACATCCAAATATTTTAAATAGTATTAACATCTCTCCCACCTCTAATAAAATTTCAAAAATTGAAAGTGACCTACAAAATTGGAATATTTCAAAAGAACACTTTGATTTCATTAAAAAATATATTATTAGGATTTCCGAGTCTCCTATTGCTATTAATAAAAATATTGAGACTATTAAATTGTTAGCAGCTAACAATATTAATAGGTATAAGAAAAATTATAAATTTCTTCATATAGGACTTGTCCAAGTAGCAGACAAACCATTATATAGATTGGGTTTAGATGTACCCATATGTCTTCTCTTAAGAGACAATATGTTATAAAACTTTTATGATTCATTATCAACAGTACTACAAAGTAACCTTGCCAATGGCCCAGTATACTTTAATTGTTATCCTAATTATTCAATAGATATTACTAATCAAAACGTAATTGACACATTAATATTAAATGTTAAAATGAAAAATATGAATAGTAAAGCTAATACTAGAGAAATAGCCATAATATCTAGAGTATAGTATAGACTAGTGAAAATTACCTTAGCCCCTAAGGCTAAAATGGTAAGTAATAAAGGAGTTACCACGCTCATGGAAGCAAATCATAACCATAATAACACCTTTGTCCCAAAGATGATAAAATTGGATGACGTATTGACAAAAGATGATTGGCATTTTGACTCCATAACGCAGCTAAAAATTGAAGAAGAAAATTCAAATATTGACCAAGTAATTCAATTTCCTGATGGATCAAAAGATTTAAAATTTATAAGATCCCAATCTTGTAGTCAAGTCTCTTCAAGTAGAAGAACGTCATTTTCTAGACCTTCTTTCTCCATTACGAAGGAGGAAGATGAAATATCCTTAGAAGAGATAGATAAAAAACTAAAGGGGGTAGATTTCTCAGAAACAATTCTCAAAGTAGAATATGAACTTAGAAATCCTAAACCCATAAAATTTACAAGTCCCCCGGCTAGTAAAATTCAAGAAGTGAAAGACTCATTATGCATGATTAGATTAGATGAACCTTTTGAACTAGATATTAAATATTTAGATAAACATTGGACTAGTCCAGAAAATTCCATTAAAAAACAATGGTATTGACAAATATATTCTTTATATGAAAGATTAGCCTTTAGAGATCAATGGTTCAATGATATGAAAAGATTAAAATGTAATATAGAATTTTTTAGATGGTTTGAATGAACAGGAAAATTAGACGATAAAAACGAGTCGTTAAATATGCTTCTTAATAAATGGTATACAACAAACAATAAAGTAGTTGAATCTACAATTCCTCCATTAGAAGAAATTACTTAACAAGTAGAGGGTAAAGTAATTACTGCCTCACCCTATACGATGGATACAAAAGACACAAAGGTGATCCCGCAAACAAGGATATAAATAAAATACTACAACAAAATAATTAGACAAATCAAGTATTGTAACATCTCGCACCTAGAAACGACTATAAAAAGTTTAAAATATGAAAATATTGATTTTTGGAAAGAATAAGGAAATCTGGAAATTTTGTCTAAGTTAAGAAAGTGAGTTTTGGCCATTTTCAAACGGCCATAAATCGTAGATCAGGAGGAGTTAGGATCAAATTTTGATATTGTTTTAAATACCTTGGAGAGGTCTTTCTAACGCCGCTGAGATTGCATGACTTCGACATCGTATGAGTGAGATATGCCTTTTGGAAGTTGGGCTATTGGATTGAGGAAAGTCCCAATCCAGATTTCAGGAAGAGCAAAGTAGTCTTTTCTCTAATTAATTTCCTAATTCGTTTTAGGGATTTATTGGGGTAAAATCATGACTTAGTCAGTTTGGAGAATTGAAAATTACGCTTAGGGCTTGGAGAGAGAAAAGAAGAAAGAAAGGGAGAAAAAGGCAAGAATTCGTCAAGATCATCCAAGCTTGCGAGTGGAATTCGTCGGGGCTGATCCCTATTAAGGTATGTTAGATCTTTACGTGTTGGGTTAGTTCACCCACACACCAACTTGTTTCAATCCAATTGTTTTGAGTTGTTTAAATGTTGAAGAAGTAAGGTTCTTAAAGAACAAATTGTAGAATTCTTGTTGGTTGAGTTGTTGATGCTTGGGGGTGAATTGATCCATGTTTCCGGGTTGTTTTTCGAGTTAGATTGGTTGTATATTGAGGGTACAATTGATCCTAAGTGTTTGGGGAAATAACTAGGTAGGATTGGAGGATTTAGAGATGAAAAACGGAGAAGAAAAATAGAGAACACCTGGGTAACAGGGCTGGGGCGCCGCGCCAGCCAGTGCGCCCCAAAGCAGCCTCTGAAGTTTTGGCCTTTGAACGCCGCGCCAGCCAGCGCGTCCCACAGACTTCTCTGAAGTTTGGGGCTTGGCGCCCCACGCCTCTCATAGCGCCAAGGACGCCAGTACACCCCATTATTCCCCATCTTTTCGTACTAGTTTCCAAGCGATGTACCTACGTTTTCTAGTTAATTCTCACACTCTAAGGTACATCTAAACTTTATGAAATCATCCATAAATATGAGATCATGAACCTTGAATCCGTAATCCAATTCAAGGAAAGTTAGGATCAAAGTCAATGAAATTAAGAGTCAAGTCTAGAAGTTAAGAAGCAAGTCAAAGCCAGGTTTCTTAAAGTTTTCAAGAGTCTTTATAAAATGTTTTAACTTCGTTTTAAGGCTCAAGTTTAAAGTTAAGCAAAGAGTAAAGAGTTGAGTTCATTTCTCAAAAAGCTATAAGGGGACTAAGTATTCCCAAAGAGTTTATAAATGTTTTCACATTTGAGAAAGTGAGGGAACATTGATTACAAGAGAGCTTTTAAGCTAAGTTTTGAGTAATTATCTCAATTCAAAGAAAGAGTTTTGTTTTTACAAACATATGAGCTAAGTATATTTTGGGAGTAGTATTGAGCACCGATATGGGGATGCGAGTTCATATTAACTCAAGTCTCCATAAACCATGCAGCCATCATTGGTAGTAGAGGATCATACTTTTTAGATGACTCCTTAAGATGATTTTAGCATAGACTAGTGGATCCACTAAGTTAAGCGTTATATATGATGGCAAAGTATAGGACAGTTCTGGCTGCGTGGGCAAGACGTTGTATCACCACTTAGGCTCATCGTGGTGGTTGTCGGTTAGAGAATCTCCCACTAAAGTTATATTACTTTTATATTTAAGTAAAGTTGAGTTTGTTATTGCTTTATATTTAAGTTTACACTATTTTACAAGCTTTATATATATTGCTTGTGTCTTATTGCTTTATATTGAGTTCAGTCATTCATGAGTTGAACAGAGCCAAGGTAAGTGTTCCTTTGTACTCCTTTCAAGCTTAAGTTGTTGTTTAGCATTCCAACTCGCATACTCGTACATTCTATGTACTAATGCCAGTTGGCCTGCATCTTATTATGATGCAGACGCAGGTAGCCAGGATCAGCATTCAGCGCGCCGTTGAGCTAGTCGAGCACTCCAGAGTCAGTGGTGAGCCTCTTTGCATTTCGGAGGAATCGTTTATTTTCTTTCCTAGTTTTTCTTTATTAGGATGTTGTGGGGTCTGTCCCAACATCCATCTCAGTATTATAGAGGCTTCATAGACAGTCAGACAGTTAGTATTAAGTCTCTCATCTATGTATTTGCAGATACTTTGTTTTGAGACATGAGTTGCCATTTTGGCTAAGATGTTATCATTTAAACTATTGCATTGAGTTTATTCTTATGAGTTATGTATGATAGGTCAAGGGTCCTCTTGGGGCCAACGATGGTCTCCGAGTGTCGGTCACGTCCAGGGTGTAGGCTCAAGGTGTGACAAACTTGGTATCAGAGCCCAGAGTTCACGAGTCCTAGGGAGTCTATAAAGCCGTGTCTGTAGAGTCCTAGTTATCGGTGTGAAGCGCGCCACATCTATAATTAGGAGGCTGCAACATTTAGGAAATTCCTCACTTCCTTCATATCCATCTCCTGCATTAGAGTTTATCTTTAAAAGTTTCCCTCTAATTGGTTCTTGTGCGTGTTTCAGATAACCATGCCTCCACGAAGAGCAGAACGAGGTCATCCAACTAGGAGAAATGTTGAACCACAAGAGCAAGGGGTACCTAATGCACCAAACGTGCAACCTCAAGCTGAGGTCACTAATGCTGAATTTCGTGAGGCTATCCGGATGCTGAGCCAAGCTGTGACTAACCAGGTTGGGTAGCCAAGAGGACCAAGGAAAGATGAGGCTGATACTTCGAGGATTCGTGAATTCTTGAGAATGAATCCTCCAAGTTTCACTGGTTCGGTCACTACTGAAGATCCGAATTTTTTTGTTAAGGAACTGAAGAAGGGTTTTGAGGTGCTGCATGTTGCTGACGCATGAAGGGTTGAACTAGTTGCATATCAACTGAAGGATGTTGCTAGAACATGGTTCGATAAGTGGAAGGGGGGTAGACCTGAGGATGCACCACCTGCTAGTTGGGCTTGTTTTGAAGAAGACTTGTTGGAGTGTTTCTTTCCCTGAGAACTGAAGGAGGCTAAGGTACGAGAATTTCTTACACTGAAACAGGATTCTTTGAGTGTGCATGAGTATGGGTTGAAATTCACGCAGCTGTCCCGCTATGCCACTGAAATGGTTAAGGACATAATGAGCTTGTTTATTGCTGGCTTGGGTCGTCTGTCAAGCAAAGAGGGCAGGGCAGCGATGCTGATAGGTGACATGGACATATCAAGGTTGATGGTTTCTGTACAGAAAGTTGAGGAAGAGAAGCTGAGAGACGGGGAAGAGTTCCGAAGTAAGAAAGCTAATACAGGGAATGAGTCTGGGTAGTAGAAAGGCAATGTGAATCGTTCGTCCTTTCAGCAGAAGAAAAAGGGACCAAAACCATCATCTGCTAGTGCACCTGCACCCGGAAACAGAGGTGAGTATAATGGCCAAAATTCACAGAACTTCAGGGTTAGACCAGCACAGTCCCAGGGTAGTGTGGCACAAGGAGGTAGTTGGGCTCCTACATGTGCTAAGTGTGGGAGAACACACCCAGGTAAGTGTCGTGATGGCTTGACAGGTTGTTTCAAATGTGGACAAGAGGGACACTTATTGAAAGAGTGTCCTAAGAATAAGCAAGGTAGTGGAAATCTAGGCAATAGAGCCCAGTCTTCATCAGTTGCTCCACCAAACAGGGCTACACCTAGAGGAACTACTTCTGGTTCTGGCGGAGGAGCAAACCGCCTCTATGCAATCACCAGTCGCCATGAGCAAGAGAACTCTCCAGATGTTGTCACTGGTATGATCAAAGTCTTTACTTCTGATGTTTATGCTTTGCTACGTCCAGGAGCAAGTTTGTCTTTTTTAACTCCATATGTTGCAAATAAGTTTGAGATTCTTCCTAAGAAACTTTGTGAACATTTTTGTGTTTTTACACCAGTTGGGGAGCCTATTCTAGCTGAGCGAGTTTATCACGATTGTCCTATTTCCATCAATCACAAAGACACCATGGATGATTTAGTTGAATTAGACATGGTAGATTTTGATGTCATTCTAGGTGTGGACTGGCTTCATGCCTGTTATGCATCAATTGATTGTAGAACTCGAGTTGTCAAGTTTCATATTCCTAATGAGCCAGTCATAGAGTTGAGTAGTAGTGCAGCTGTGCCTAAGGGTCATTTCATTTCGTACCTTAAGGCGAGAAAGTTAGTTTTGAAGGGTTGTATCTATCACTTAGTCCGAGTTAATGACTCAAGTGTTGAGGTACCTCCCATTCAGTCAGTTCCTATATTAAAAGAGTTTCTAGGAGTCTTCCATGATGATCTACCCGGAGTCCCTCCTGAGAGAGAAATAGACTTTCACTACAAGAAATTTCATTTTTAACGACCAATTCTTAGCGACAGAATATGAATCCAGTCATTAATAATATATCTATAACGACAAAATATTTTTTTTGTTGTTAAAAGTTAATTTTTAATTTAATCTGAGCGACCAAATAATTTCTGGATGTTAAAAAAGTTAGTATCCGGTTGTTAATTAATAATAAAGAAGGTCCCTCTTTAATTATTTTATAAAACAATATCACACGTATGTCTCTCTACATACCCCACCCCTCCTCTCCGTTTGGAACAACAAACACTAATATTGTCAAATTTATGGGTTTGTTCGCTTTGTTGTTAGAGAAATCAGGGGCACGATCTACACGATCTACATGTGAATCAGCTCGCCTCTACAGTTAGAGAAAATTCAACAGCTTGGAGGATATGGTGCTTCTCTCTAGTTCTATCAGAGGTTTAGGGATTCTCAATTTCCATCTTCCCACATTTTATCAGCCGTACGTCTCTCTAAGTTCAAAATAACGAGCTTTAGTTTGTTGGAGGAAAATTAGCAAGAAGATAAGATCCAAAGCCTGCGTCAATTTCTAGGTTTGTTGAGAAAAATTAGTCGTGGGTTTCTCAGTTCCATCTATTTAAGAAAATCATGTATCTCTATTTTGATAGCAGAACACATTTTAATTTGCTGTAAAGAGAATCGTTCTTGTCTTCTTACTTCTAGTCGGCTTATGGGTCTGCTGGATGATTGAGTATTCTTCTCTTTGGGGTAAGATTATGCTATTTTTACTTTGAATTGCTTTGTGGAATAATTAATTTTTCCAAATTCTGTAGCTTCCCTGATTTTTCAGTTTCCATTTAGGTTTGTTTTTTCTCTTTTTAACTGAAAACGTTTTTCTGCTTTATGCACTAGTGTAGTTTAGTCATATCCTTAATTAATGTGTGAACTGAATCCTTTAATATTTCTGCATCCATGTTTTTTCGATTTCTTTTCTTATGGTTCAGGTCATAGAAAAACATAGTTGTCTCACTTTTTCTTTTGATAAAGTAAAGGATAAAACTGTGTCACTTATAATATGATTTGTTTGTACAGACTGGAGTTAACTTCTTTCTCTAGCTCTTAACAAATATTTATTTAGCTTATTCTTGCTCGACTTAACGTGTAACCTAATTATGATTCACTGCATCCGAGTTCACCTTCAAAGTTACCATTTTGACTAGTTTGTTGGCAAACATCAATCTGAAAAAAGGATAGAGCTTGGACATTCTTTTTAACTTTGTCTTATTTGACGTTTGAATCTTGTCTAAACTCTATGGATAAGTGTGTCGTGATACTTAAATAGAAATTTTCTTGATGCTATTGTTTCTTTGCAATGATGTCATCATATCTCTTCATTCATATGCCTCTGTTTGACAATGATGTACTCGATATTTGCTTGAGATAGAATCCATCTTGTCTTATAACTTGATTATGTAGGTGCCAAGGAGCTAAAAATTGACTTTTAGAAGAATCAAAAGCACCTTGAGTTTTGGAATATGTTTGCATGGTATGTACTGAAGATCCATTATTGTATCATTCTCTATTTCAATAGCTATCTATCATAAGAAGTCTGTCCTGTAGCTATCTGTGTCTTTTTGAAGTTTGCTTTTACTTGAAAGCCAAATCACAATATATATAAATCAACCCATCATTACATATTTTGGCTATTCATTTTACAAGGCAACAAAATTGATAACGATTTCATTTTGTTTGCTCTGTACATAAGTTTAGTATTTTTAAATGAAAATAGGGAAGGCAACAAGAAAGTTATTAATCTCTAGCCTGAACTTTAATTATCAGTCCCTGTGTCTGTAAAATCTAGTCATAGGTCACTATGTATATCCTTGCAACAACTATTCCCTGAATCTGCTTGTCTCTGCTTAGAATTGGTTCATGTATTAACTGGTTTTAGGATTCTCTAAGACAATCAAATCACTTCTTAGTAGATGGTTATTGTTTTCCTTATCTGATGCATAGTGGATTCTCAAAGACAACAACAATTATAACTTATATTGTCGTGTTAAATTGACAGCTTCTCTTCGTACTGCTCATCTTCACCTTGTTGTGACTAATAATCTGGAAACATTCTTGGAACACTTTAAAGGTAAGTTTGGATTCTTATAACTATGAATTTGTTTGTGAAATGCCTCATTTTTCTCAAATCTGAACTTGTATTGTATGATTCCATATCAGTTTCTTTTTTCTGTTTTTGTGTCTGTGCAATTGAGCATATTAGTGGTAAGCATATATATTGAATGTACTAATGTGAGAACTCTTGTTAGTATACTTGATTGAAAATTAAATGAGGTGAGATAATGATTGTTGTTATAGAAAAGTGATTTGCATCTCATTCTGTAAAGAATGGACTGCAACTGAAACTTGGAAGCAAGTTGTTGTTTATTGACTTGATAAGCAGTAGGAAATAGGAAGAAAAATGGATTATCTTCATAATAAAGAATGGAATCTCTTAAGACAACCACATAAGTTCTTAATAGATGGTTATTGTTTTACTTATCTGATGCATAGTGGATTCTCTAAGATAACCTCAGTTATAACTTATATTGTCGTGTTAAATTGACAACTTCTCTTCATACTGTTCATCTTTACCTTGCTGCGACTAATAATCTGGACACATTCTTGGAATTTCCATCTATTTAAAGGTAAGTTTGGATTTGTGAAATGCCTCATTTTTTTCAAATCTGAACTTGTACGGTATGATTTCATATCAGTTTCTTTTTTCTGTTTTGGTGTTTGTGCAGTTGAGCATATCAGTAGTAAGCATATATATATGTTGACTGTCCTAATGTGAGAACTCTTGTTAGTATACTTGATTGAAAATAAAATGAGGTGAGATGATGACTGTTATTGTAGAAAAGTGATTTGCATCTCATTTTGAAAAGAATGGATTGCAACTGAATCTTGGAAGCAAGTTGTTGTTTATTGACTTGAATAGCAGTAGGAAATAGGAAGAAAAATTCTCGTTTAAGTGCACTAATACCACATATTAAATTACTGCCAAGTGAATAAGTATATTGCAAATAACAGTATTCATTCTTTGTGCATGTAGTTTGTTTTTTTCCCATTCTATGATGAAGTCCTTTTGCTTAAAGAAGACTATTGTTTCATCTTTTCCATTTATCCTTAAATTGTCTCCTACTGTCTTGATTGTATTTCCACATTAATGAAATGAAATAGGCCTGCTTCTAGTTGGATTAATGTGCAAATGTGTGCCTATTGTTCTGTCTCTTGCGATAGCTTTTGTGAATGGAAACTGATATAGAGTGTTTCAAGAGATTTTGGAGAATGAAAGTTCCTTCTAAAAATTAAAAAGAGAGCTGAAAGATTGCTGCAAAAATGAATACAATGTAATCTTTTAGGACTGAAAGGTTTAGTGTAAGTAAATACACTGTATACAAGAAAAGTTAGATAGACAACATGATTTGAATCTGATTTGTCTAAGTTGTTTACTGATTCAAATATTGAGTTGATGTTATACATTAAGGTATGTTTGAGGTACACATAGGTGTATTAGATACACTGATTTTGTTAGGAGAAAACTAATTCAGTTAGTACTATACTTGCTTTTGCTAGCTTGATGACTTAAACATTAAAAACAAAAATTACACCAGAGTACATATATACTCACTGATTGATTAATTGAACATTAGAACATAAAGATAGTCACATTAAATACACATAGTATTACATTTTATTCAAAACAAAATTTTAGTTCTTGCTCTTTTTTGTTGTTATACTAATATGATTCTTATGTATTTTTTGCGATTCAAGACTATGGCACCTAATAAAGAATGGATGCAACTTTTTGATGATCGACTTGATAATGCTTATGTGCTTGGGGTGGAGAGTTTTTTGAATTATGCTTTTACAAAGTTAGGAGAAACACAAGAAATACGTTGTCCATGTATGAAATGTTGTAATGCATCTTCAAGAACTCGTGAGATGGTTAGGTCACATTTATTGGTACATGGAATTGTCCGAAGTTATACTTTTTGGTATCATCATGGGGAGAGGTTACATGAACCAGAATCAGATTTTGAATTTGTAGACAATAATGACATTGAAAGAGATGATGAGGAGGATGAAATACATGAGATTTTAGGGGATTTATATCCTAATTTGAATGAAGTCAATATGAACACTGGTGGTGATGATTTTATTGAGGAGGAACCAAATCCTGAAGCAAAACGATTCTATAGTCATTTAAAAGATTTTGAGCAACCAATCTATGAAGGTTCCAAAGCTTCTAAACTTTCTACTTTGGTCAAATTACTTCATATAAAAAGTGTTGGTAAGTGGAGTAATGCGTCATTTACAATGTTGTTGAAGATGCTGAAGGAAGATTTATTGCCAGATGGATCAAATTTGCCAAGTTCATATTACAATGCAAAAATAATAATTCGGGAGCTTGGATTTTCTTACCAGAAAATTGATGCATGTAAGAATAATTGCATGTTGTATTGGAAGGATGATACGCTTCTTGAATCTTGCAAAGTATGTGGAACATCTAGATGGAAGGAGGATAAACGTAATAGGGAAACAAAATTTAAGCGTGGGAAAAAGATACCATGCAAGATTTTGCGTTATTTTCCTCTAAAGCCAAGACTTCAAAGACTATTTATGTCTTCAAAAACATCTTCTTTGATGAGGTGGCATCATGATGAGAGAGTTGATGATGGAATAATGAGGCATCCTGCTGATTCAGTAGCTTGGAAGACACTGGATGAACTTCACCCATCTTTTGCTACTGAACCGCGTAATGTTCGACTTGGACTTGCTAGTGATGGTTTTCAACCTTTTAAAAGTTCAAAAACTCCACATAGCATTTGGCCTGTGGTATTGATTCCTTATAATTTACCACCTTGGTTATGCATGAAGCAAGAAAATTTTATTTTATCGATGCTTATTCCAGGCCCTGACAGTCCCGGAGATGCAATTGATGTTTATCTCCAACCTTTGATAGAAGAATTAAAGGAATTGTGGGAAACTGGTGTGAAGACCTTTGATGCATCATCTAGACAAAATTTTATGTTACATGCATCTTTGTTATGGACCATTAATGACTTTCCTGCATATGCAAATTTGTCAGGATGGAGTACCAAAGGAAAATTGGCTTGCCCATGTTGTAATAAAGAAACTCTTTCAATTTGGTTGAAAAATGGGAATAAACAGTGTTATATGCGCCATAGACGCTTTCTTCCTCGTAATCACAAATGGAGGAATGATAAAGATTCTTTTGATGGTACTAAGGAGCAGAAATTACCACCAAAAATGCTATCTGGTAATGATATACTTGATCAAGTGGCTGATTTAGATGGTAACATACTATCAAAGGATCCAAAGAAAAAGACTAAAATATCACATGATAATAGGGGTGATAATTGGAATAAGAAGAGCATTTTCTTTGATCTTCCATATTGGAAAACTCTATTGTTGCGACATAACTTAGATGTGATGCACATTGAGAAAAATATATGTGATAATATTTTGGGAACAATCTTAAATGTCAAAGGAAAAACCAAAGATACCATAAATTCTCGATTGGATTTGGAAGTAATGGACATAAAGAAAGAATTACATCCGACAAAAAAGGGGGATAAATATGAGTTACCAACTGCATGTTACACATTATCTCCTGAAGAGAAGCATAAATTTTTCAATTTCTTGAAGAATTTGAAGGTCCCAGATGGATTTTCATCCAATATATCTCAGTGTGTCAATCTTAAAGATCGCAAACTTTCAGGATTGAAAAGTCATGATTGCCACGTTATTCTGCAACATCTACTCCCACTTGCAATACGTGGTATGCTCTGCAAATCTGTACTTGAACCACTTATTGAGTTGTCTATATTTTTCAACATGCTCGGAGCAAAATGTTTGAGAGTAGATGAGCTAAAGAAAATAGAAGCCCAAATTCCTATAACTCTATGCAAGTTAGAAAAGGTCTTCATTCCTGCATTTTTTGATATCATGGTCCACCTGCCAATTCATTTAGCTAATGAAGCTAAGATTGCTGGACCTATTCAATATCGATGGATGTATCCAGTGGAGCGATGGTTATACTTCTTAAAGTCTTTTATTCGTAATAGGACTCACCCAGAAGGCTCTATTGCAGAGGGATATATAGCAACTGAATGTATGACTTTATGTTCAAGGTATTTGCATACGGTGGAAACAAGATTTAATCGCATTGAGCGGAATTATGATGGCGGTTCTATTGAATCAGATGGAGGTTTAACAATTTTTTCTCAACCTGGAAAAACTTTAAATAGTGCCACACCAGGAATTCTTGAATCAGACGAATTTGAGCAGGCACACTTTTATATTCTGAAGAATTGTGATGAAATTCAACCATTTCTTGAGTAAGTAATAACTCATTCAAATA
>JAJOOO010079458.1:0-50458 GCA_029582685.1 Solanum piurae | reverse complement strand
CATGTTTCAATGGTTTTTATGCATAGTAGCCATACTTAGTACGTGTGTTGTACTAACCCATATTTTCTCCCTTTTTCCCAAACATTTAGGTTCGGGCCATTGAAGATTCAACCTTACTTCTCAAGACACTTGGAGTTGCTTCCCCAAGTTGGTGAGTGCTCAAGTCCGAGGACAAGACCCTATGATCTAGCTTCTATGTTTAGTCCTTTGCTTATGTTGAAAGACATTGTTGTACTTTTCTATTTCAAGACTTCTTATTGATGTAAGGGCTAAGTCCCATTTTCGATACTTCTATGTCTAGATGGTACATTGTGATGAAGTTAGATTCTATTCTTCGTATATGAAGTGAAGTTGAACTTCCATGGTAAAAGTTTTAAATTTTCTATGATTTTATTCTATGATATATGCCATGATGAATGCTAAGGGCTTGTATAAGATCTCTTCGAGTTCGAATACGCCAGTAACGACTAGGGGGTGCTCTCGGGTCGTTACATTCGTCTCTAAAGCTATTCTAGGACTAGGTCATTGATGGTCGCTAAAGCTATTTTCTAGGACCAGTTGTTGATGGACACTAAACAATTTTAACGACCTGAGAACATAACTTTCCCAAGAAATCTATGGTCTATTTGAGACCAGAAACGTAGTCTCTAAAAGAATTTAGCGACCAGATTTTTCCCCGTCCCAAAATCATTTAGCGACCAGTTTTGAAGGTGTCGATGTTAACCAATAGCGACGAAGGCTATTAGGACGAGTGGCGACCAGCTTTTTCAGGTCTCAAATGCATATTTGGGACAAGATTTGGACTTTTAGGGACAAGATTTCCCTTCCTTAGAGGCTATTTTTCTTGTAGTGAACCAAGTCGGTGACAAAAAGGAGCAGTCGGCGAATCGCTGAGCATTTCCATGAAGCAAAAATAGATCGCCCAAAGTTACAAACCTTGAGGTTGTTGAGTTCCAAGGCAAAAGGCGATGGAAGAGATGAATGAGCGGTTCACCGAGTGGTTCGGTGAACCAGACATACTTCACCAAACGGCCCTTCGTGGCTTATTTTTGGCTACTATAATTTAGATTTTGAACATTTATTTTAGAATGCTGGACATATTGGAGAGAGTGAACTTAGACTGAATTAGTTTCAGAACACTTTTCTCTGGAGTTTTTCATAGCTTTGAAGAATTCGAGAGATTCAATTTGGAGACTTTTGAAATGGGTTTCAAATATTCTGCAAATTGAAACATTGGAAAGTCCAAATTACTCTTACCTAGTTGATGGCTAATCGATTTGGTAACTATTTTTACTCTTTTATGATGTTTGGGTAAAACCCCAATTCTTATGGTGTGATCATGTGATTATGGGATGAATTAGTGTATGGGTATTGTTAATTACTAGTTTAAATGCTAATTTATAGTGATTTAAATCATTAATTGTGGTTCAATTTATGAATTTTAGTTGTGAATGCAGTTCTAATTTTGTGTTCTTGGCTTGCTTGAGAGAGAGGTTTTAGAACTAAGATTATTGATTAATGATTTGTAGGTATTGGGTTGAGCTGGATTCAGCTCGAGAGAGTGAATCCTAAACCCAATCCTACCCATCTAGATCGAGAGATTAGATGAATTAAGGTGTGAGTTATTTTTCATTGTTATGCTTGTTGATGTTCGAAAGAAATCACCTGATTCGGAGTAGTTGTTCGAGAGAAAGTTATATGCTTTATTGTCTAGCCTACTCACTGATTTTTAGGTGTTTACTAGTAGTTTCAATTACCCATATGTCAAATTTTACCTATAATCGATCACATCGCGATAATCCATCTCCTTATTGTTATTTCAAAGTGTTTAAGACTGTTGTGTAACTGATAATTGAAAACTAAAACTCCCATCTGATATTCATGTCACCCCTTTTAATTTAATTCATGTCTTTTTCAATAATTTCTATTCCTATGGCTGATTAGACCGTATTTATACTTCCTGATTGAATTTGAACACGTACCGCTCTTTGTTGGATTCGGCCCTAACTCAATTGTTTGGTTTTATACTAACTAACAATTGTTGGCACCTAGAATTGGATGAGGTGTGCTTGAAACTTTAAATCAAAATGGTGTCGCTACCGGGGAGTGGTGTTGTTTAAATTCTTTTGGTGAAGTTCAATTGTGATCTTCTTAGTTATAGTTGAATCTAATTATTTTAGTTTTGGTTGTGTTTCTTGTGTTAAACAGAGGAGGAAATGAGCGTGAACGAAAGTAATGGTAGCCAAGTGGGCCACCAAGATGATGTCAGAAACCTCAATGACCCAAACATCAATGAGCCAGTCCAAATGGGTGATGTTGGAGCCATTCGTTTACCTCCGGCTGAAGGAAACGTTGTTATTCACATCACAAGCACCATGCTTCAACTCCTACAACAAGGGTTTATTTGGGGGACTGGCTCATGAGGATCCCCATAAGCATATCAAAATCTTTTTTGATGTTTGTGGACCATTCTCATTTAAGAACATATCGCAAGAATTGGTCCGTCTGAGGTTCTTCCCATTTTCTCTGATGGGCGAGGAAAGCAAGTGGTTTGCTGATTAGCCAAGAGATGCTATCACATCTTGGATGGGGCTGATCACAGTATTCCAAGTGAGATTTCCCCCCATCAAAGATGATGACTCTTAGGTATAGTATCCAAGGTTTCAAATGCTTGGAGGGTGAGCCAATTCATGAGACGTGGCTAAGCTTTAAGAAGTTGGTGCTGCAATTCCCAACTCATGGATTTCCCAACAATTTGTTGTTGTAATACTTCTGTAGGAGCCTCGACTCGGTGAACGAAGGAGTTGCTGATCGACTTCTTCCCGTTGGTATAATGCAACAACCCTATGAAGTAGCTTCCCAACTCCTTGATTACATGACCAAGATCAACAGGGAATGGTACACTCTTGAGGACCAAGTCTCTCCTCTCAACTTTAGAATGACAAAGGAGTAGATCAAAAAAGAATAAGAGAGACCAAAACATGGCAAAGATGATGACCCAGCTGGATATCTTGCCTAAAAATGTCATGGGTGTTGGTACAAAGAGTGTTAATGTTATGGGTGTTGGTGGGTTAAACCCCGATGAAGCCTAATATGACGCGTTGTATAATGAGAAAGTGACTTCCTAGCAAATCAAGGAGGAGGCTATCGTGTAAACTACCCAAGACCGAGTGGAAATCAAGGTTGGAACAGAGATGAGGGTTGAAGAGACTATGACAGAGATTGGCGTGATCGCAACGCCACTTGGAAAGAAAGAGAAGGGAGAAAGATAGGTATGTTTCTCCTTATGAGTGTCAAAATCCCAAGGAATCTGAAGTTGTCCGTACGGAAGATATGCTCTCACGCATTCTCATAAAAGTTGAGGGATCGGAAAAAGTTTTGAAAGAGATGAAGAAGGATGTCTCTACATTTAATCAGATTGTCACCTTTTTTTCTGTGCCCGTTAAGCAGTTAGAGACCCAAATGGGTCAAATTTCGTCGCATTTGAACCCAAGACAACAAGGGGGATTGCCTAGTGATACAATGGAAAACCCCAAAAATGAAGCTTGAATGGGTACTTTCATCGTGCGATGACATTAATTAAGGTGCTTCTTGGGAGGAAACCCAAGTTTTTAATGCTTTAAGTTTGATTTTGAATAACGGGTGTTGATTGTGCAGGTTGAAAAGTGAAGTGTGTTTCAAAGTAGGAGGTTTGGCGAGCCAAGAGTCCAGTTGGTGACTTGCCAAAGAGGTCGGTGAGCCCGACTTGGACCGCCGTTGGACCCACAAGACATGAAGTGAAGTCTGTAAAATTTGGCGGGCCAATTGCTTAATCGGTGAGCCCGATTTTGTCCGCCATTTAGACCCCCAAATTGACTGGAGGTCCTGTAAAACTTGGTGAGGTGAATTACCACTCGGCGCATCGCCTAGTGGTTCGGCGTGGTCGACTAACACCGCCGAAAAGGGTCGCGAACTGAAATGTTTTTAAAGGCCAAACGGTTTAAAATTTCAAAATGTTTCATATCCTCTCATTTCTAACCCGCACCTTAGATTTTCCGTACTTTTCTTTTTTATATTCGCTTTTTATGTGTGATCTCATGCTCGGATTTGGATTACTTTGCTGCCTATCTTATCAAATTCTCAATTCGGCATTCATGTTGGTTTTCCGAACCCCACACCTTTGATTAGTGGTTGAACTCATATGTTATCGGTAAATATGAGTTACTTTGTGTTGGGTCATTATTGAAATCATGTTTTTATATGTCGGATTGCCTATTTTTTTTTCAAACTTGTGCCTAATTGCTTAAAAAGATGGCTTCTCGTGTTTTGTGCGATTAAATTTGTATTGGGTCGAGTGGGGTGAAATCTGAGTAACCCTGAATTGTTCCAAATGATGAAATTTGCCCAATGATAGAGTTGTTTACGTCATTCTTAAGGGTAAAAGTCATCAAATGGCCAATTTTCGCAAAACTGGGGGAAGTCTTAGTACCCCGAAGGCATGGGTCGTATGGTTCTTGTTTGAATTGAGTGGTGTGTGCGTATGATTTTTATTTCGGGGGCTGTGGGCTTGATTTTGGTAACTGAGGTTTAAAACTGGCATGTTGGGCAGTTTGGCAAGTTGGGTCGAGCTTATAGAACGGTTTAGCGGTTCGCCAAAATCCCCCTTTGATTGCCCTAATTTTTTAATTTGCTAAGTTGAGTCTGTAACTTTTGACGGGAAGCCTGAGCTCGCCGAAAGGTTCCCCTGATACCATTCCTATTCCCCTAACCCCTAAAACACACTATAATTTTTGGCGGGCTAGTTTGAGCTCGCCGAGTGGTGTTGGTGACTCGCCGAAGGACCCTGAGCATTGTCGACATGCCTTATTTATTACTTTGAGTGTTTGTTTTGATTTTGATATGGAGATGTTGAGTGACGATGCCTAATGATAGATAGAGTGATGAATTTCATACGAGAAACTCATCGTTTGGTTGTGAGTGTATTGATAGGATGTTTGTGTGGTAAAATCTAAGTAGCCATAGGTGGTGAAGTTTGAGTAGCCTTATGTAGTAAAGTTTGAGTAGTCATGTCTCGAGGAGATGCATGAATTTACCCGATGATAGATTGGTTGACGTCTTTATTCAACCTGTATGGTGAGTTATTGAATAATTTCTTCTGATCGCTTGTACTAGCTAGAACTTCCCCGGTTAGTCTTTCAATGTTTTCCTTGATTAAGTTTGTTAGAGAAATGACCTTAGGAATTTTTGTGATTGTTTTTGAAGTCCACTTGACCTAAAAAATTTCAAGACCCAAAGTATACCCTAGGCGTAACATGACTTGTAGAACCCCATGAGGCCCTACACAAGGCATTTAACATACATCATACAAGATAATAGAATTAAAGACTTTTAAAGATAGCATTTTATTTATCAAAAGAGTTTGACAAAGCGGAAGTCTAACATAAGTCTCAAAGCCATCTAATACATCATAAGCAAAGTGATTGGGACATACCCGATACATCACATACAAAGTCAAAAACGAAAATGACATAAATGAATAAAAGAGTCTAGGTCCTCAGAACATGAGGATTCACCAATATTCAAAGACTATGAAGAATCAATTAGCCACGAGTATGGGAGGTAGCAGCGTCAGACCCTACATTAGTTAAATAATATTGACACATGTAATAATTAGTACATGGAATGTACTAGTATGATGCATTATGAATAAACATAGGCATGATAGCATAATTGACTTACAATGAGTACACATGATCATATTAAAACATTTAAAAGGTTTAAAGAAGAGATGATGTGAAAATCATGAAAGCATTGTCAATTACATTAACAGAAGGGACATAAGAAAAGTTTTGAAGAAAAGATAGTCATTTTGTGGGATCTTTGCTTTAACTAACAATAAGACCATGATAGCTATATCATCGAATCCGGTATACCCTTCATACCAAAAGAAGGGGAATAGACTTGCGAAGGTAGAATCCGTACATATCATTATTTGCCAAAGTGGATCCACTAGCTAGGTCATTTATGACATCCTCCGAGGGCATGCAGTTTGGGGCTAGAGGTTGCTACTAGAGACTACGATAATTGAGAATCCATTTGAAAGCCCTCTCTGTAATAAGTTCAAATCCCAACTGAATAGATAAAATTCAAATCTCAATTCAACATAGGGAAAGGAAAGGATCAAAACCAACCCGCATTTTCAAGATCAAAACATATAATATCTCATTTAACACAATTCAACATGGATGAGAAAACTTTTTACCAATTTGAATTCTTTTGTGAGAAACACCTTATACAATCTTAATCATCATAGTAAGTTAGAAATCCTTTCACAATAACAATGACATTTTCCATTGTAAGCATCATTAAATCATTTATAATAACTTCATGAAAACATATATATCTTAATAGATTCATAATTCATAGTACATAACCTTCATCATGGGTTCTTAATTAAAAAAACCATGGGTCATGCATGGGTTAACATAATTTCCACTAAATATTATGAATTAACATAAAATCATGCATTAGAAGGCTTAATCAACACTAACTCATAATTGAATGAAACTATGAGATTGAATTGAAATCCTAACTTGAATCAATGGAAATTGAAATCCTTGGGGACCTTGGGTGAATACACACATACCTTGATGCTAGAAGCCCAAAGTAAAGGAGGATTGGAGACATGGATGAACCCTAGCTCTTCTTCTTCTTCTTCTTCCTTAGACTTGAGAGAATTTGGAAAATGAATTTGGTCAATATTAGGGAAGTTAGGACAATGATTTGAAGATGGGTAATTTGGGCTTAAAACCATTATATAAGACTCAGGGTAGAAGGCAAAAAGGCATAGTTTATGATTAGAATAATTAGGAAAAGACCCTAAATCCCTTTAAAAATAAATGTCAAGCTTTATCTATGGTTTTGACCTACGAACCGTACTGGTAAATCGTAGATAAGTTCAGTTTCTATTATTTGGACCAACTTTTGACGGAACCCATGTACGTCTTGTAGGTATTTCCTACGGTCCATACATGCAAACCGTCGAAACCAATTTTGACCCTTAAAATTTTACTAAGTCTGGGACTCACATATGAGACCTATCTACGACTCGTACAGTGGTTGATGAATCATGTTGGTGAACCGTAAAAAGGGTTCTGGGAGTTGATTTTTGAATAATTATTTTCCCAATCCATACAGTTCCCATCTACGGACCGTAGAAGCTTTTACAGTGTAGATGAGACCCATAGAAAAGGACTTTAGGCAAGAAAAAATAGTTTCTCCTTTTTTTTCAAAATTCTGAGGTGCTACAATATCTCCCCCTTGGGACATTCATCCTCGAATAGAACTCAAGATATCATAATAAGGTTAGGGAAGAAGATCTAACAGCCCAACAAGAATGCAACTTAATCAACAACACATCATCAAGGAGAAACATCAATTCCTAGCTTAAACATATTCAAAAAATCATTTTATAAGTTATATATGCAAATTGTACTCAAATGAACGTAACCATGAGGAAATCAATCAAAATCTGAAAAACAAGTTTCATGAGTATACATGCAACAGGAAACATGAGAATGACTATGAAATGAGGATGAACCATGAGGAACTAAATACCTCAAGATAGAGTAGGATTGGAGGGGAATAGATGGGGTAATGGGATATCATATCAGCCTCGGCCTCCAAAGTAGCACCCTCAATCCTTTGATTCCTTTATAAGACCTTTACAGATGCAACTTCCTTATTCCTTAATTTCTTTACTTGTTGGTCCAAAATTTCAACCGAACAATTTCATAATAAAGACTGTTGTATAACAAGACTCTCTAATGGCACAATAGATTTCAGATCACCAACACATTTATTCAACAAAGAGACATGGTAAACCGAATGCATCGATGCTAAATCATTAGGCAAAAAAAATGTTTAAGCAACTTTACTAATACTCCTCAAAATATAATATATGCCCACATAACAGGGACTAAGCTTCTCTTTCTTAGTAAACCTCAAGACATCCTTCATGGGTGAAATTTTCAAGTAGACCTAATCATCTACCTCAAACTTAAGATCTCTTCTTCTAACATCAACATATGACTTTTGTCAACTTTGAGACGTTTTAAACCTTTCTCTAATAAGCTGAACATTCTCTATAGCCTCATGTACCAACTCGGGACATGTCAAAGCAACTTCACCGACTTCAAATCAACCTATAAGAGATATATACCTCCTACCATAAAGAGCCTCAAATGGAGCCCTACAAAAGCTTGAATGATAGCTATTATTATAATAAGCAAACTCAATCAAAGACAAATGATGATCCCAATTTCCCTTGAAGTTAATCACACAAGCTCTCAACATATATTCCCCAGTTTGAATAGAACACTCTTCTTAACCATAGGTTTGAGGATGAATGGCTGCACTAAGCTTAACACGAGTACCAAGACCCTTAATGGAAAGATTTCAAAAACTAAGAAGTAAATTGGGCACCAGATTCGGATATAATGGATACAGAACTCCATGAAACCTAGCCATATCCTTTAGATACAACTTATCATAGTATTTCACTGTATAAGAAACTTTGATAGGAATGAAATGAGCCGACTTCATCATACAATCCACAATAATCCAAATCGAGTCATGTTGTCGTCGGGTGCGGGGTAACCCAACAATAAAGTCCATATTCGGATGTTCCCACTTGCAAGTGGGAATGCTAATATCTTGGGATTAGCCTCCTGACTTTTAATGTTCAACTTTCACTTGTTAGAAATTAGGACACTTAGCCACAAATTCTGCAATATCATTCTTCATCCCATTACACCAATAGACCTCTCGTAATTCACGGTACATCTTGGTATTTCCTGGGTGAATGGATTATCAAGAACTATGATCTTGCGATAAGATATTTTCCCTTAAATCATCAATATTGGGAACACACAACAATTCAACAAAAATTGGATCAAGACCTTGCTTGGCTTTCACATCCGACACAAAGGACAATTTTGAACTTTCAAGAATCATAATACCACCTTTTTTAGAATTAACTAACCGAACACCCAATTGGAAAAATATATGAACATCTCAAACTAAATCATTTTTATCATCCTCAACATGAGCAACACTTCTCATTGATAGCCGATTAAGAGCATATGCCACCACATTCTCTTTGTCGGAGTGGTAGAGGACACTCATGTCACAATACTTTAGCAATTCAAGCCACCTCCTTTGGCGAAGATTTAGATCTTTTTGCTTGAACACATATTGCAAATTTTTTTGGTCGGTAAATAAATCAACACAACACCATATAAGTAATTCTCCAAATCTTCAACGCAAACACGACTGCCTCTATCTCCAAACCATAGGTAAGATAGTTCTTTTCGTGAATCTTAAGTTGCCGTGAAGCATAAGAAATAACCTTCCCATTTTGCATAAGTACAAGCCCTAGTCCAATCCTTGAAGCATCACAATAAAGAGAAAACCCATTAGACCCTTCCAATAAAGTCAATTCCAGAGTGGAGGTAAGTCTATATTTTAATTCTTGGAAAATCTTCTCACACGCTCAGACCATACGAACTTAACTTTCTTTTTGGTCAATACCATTAATAGAGAGGAAATCAAAGAAAACTCTTCCATGAACCTTCTATAATAACCAGCCAAACCCAAGAAACTTTGAATATATTAAGGGGATAGAGGTCTGGGCCAACTCTTAACCAAATCCGTCTTCTTAGGATCTACCTCAATACCCTTACCAGACACAATGTGACAAAGAAAATACACAGATCTCAACTAAAACTCATATTTATCAAACTTTGCAAAGAGTTGGTTGTCCTTGAGGACTTGCAATACAATTCTCAAATGATTGGTGCGCTCATCCTCACTTCTTGAGTAAATCAAAATATCATCGATAAACACATTCACAAACATGTCAAGGTATTGCCCATACACCCTATTCATCAAACCAAATGACATTACCAAAAACACATAATGACCATACAGAGTTCAAAAAGCCGTGCCGTCTTCAGATTGTCATCCTCCTTCACCCTAAGTTGGTGATAACCCGATTAGATGTTGATCTTAGAGAAGTAACTCGCACCTTTGAGTTGATCAAACAAATCATGTATCCTTGTAAGAGGATACTTATTCTAAATGGTAAGTTTGTTCAGTTGCCGATAATCAATACACATGCAAAGTGAACCATCCGTCTTGCGAACAAACAACATTGGAGCACCCTATAGAGAGATACTTAGTTGGATGAAACTCTTATCCAAATAATATTTCAATTTCTCTTTCAATTCCTTAAGTTCTGCGGAGCCATATGGTAAGAAGGAATAGATACAGGTTGTGTATCTGGGAGGAGGTCAATACAGAAGTCTATTTCCCTTTAGGGAGTAACACCGGGTAGATCATCGGGAAACACTTCGAGAAACTCATTTACAATGGGGTTTGACTCATAAATAAGGATTTCAGATTCCATATCCCTAACTCGAACAAGATGGCATATACAACCCTTAGAAATCATCTTTCTATCTTTAAGACAAGAAACAAACTGACCCTTAGGCATATAATTTCCCCCTTTCAACTCTAGGATGGGCTTATTGGGAAATTAAAACTTGACCACTTGAGTTTTACAATCAATAGAAGCATAACGAGAATGGATCCAATCCATGCCAAGAATAACATCAAAATCTAACATCTCAAGCTCTACAAGAACAAAATGATACTCTATTGGGTAAGGAGACGAGACAATTTCTATAGACTCTCTTAGCCACAATAGATTCACCTATATGTGTAGAGATAAAAAATGGGTCTATCAACACATCCAGAAGAATATCAAACCTCATCACCACATACAGCGTCACAAAAGATAAGGTAGCACCGTGATTAAGAAAAGCATAAACATCAAGATGAAAGATTTCAACATACCGGTAACCACAGTGGGAAAACTCTCTTCCTTATGAATAGTTTGAAGTGCATATAATTTATTTATCTTTAGAGCACTTGAACTTGAACAACTAGCCGGAGCTTGCCTACAATCTTTTCCCTTATCGATTCTTGATTAACAATCCCTCAAGCGGTGAACATTCTTGTTACAACCAAAGCAACTATCCATACCCATCAAGTATTTTCTCGGGTGACTCTTGCCACACATTTTGCATGTAGGAACCGAAGATCCATTTTAACGACCATTTCCTCCTTGAGGTTTGTGTTATACACCCTTTCCTTGTTCAACTTAGGTGCTGGAGCATTGGATAAACCTTGTTTGAAACATAGAACGACCATGTCCATCGAGCCTTGAATGGGAAAAGTAAACATCACCGGTCATTGCCCTGTTTGCCTCCCTAGACCTTTCCTTAAGTTTTGCCTCTTCAATTTTTTGAGCATGAACTATTAGGTGAGAAATATCGATTTCCTTAATGAGAATGGAAATACGACATTCCTTAACCACCATTTCAGACACACCCAAAACAAACTTCCTCATCTTTTCCCTAGAGTCAACAACCATAATTGGATCATACCTAGACAGTTGAGTGAGTTTCAGCGTATACTCCTTCACACTCATATTCCTTTGATGAAGGTTAATGAATTCAAGTACCTTTTCCTCCCACATCTCATTGGGGAAGAACGTATCAAGGAATGTACCGTTAAACTTATCCCAATCAAGAGGACCCGCATTAGCCGCCCTTTTTCTTTCTAAAGGTTGAAAAAAACTTGAGAAACACCCTTTAGTCGATAAGCGGCCAATTCCTCCTTTTCCACCGGTGTCACTCCAATTATAATTAACACATTATATACCTAATCAATAGGCAGTTGAGGATCTTCCTCAATCTTGGAATCATGAAACTGTAGGGGATTAATCCTAGTGATATCCCTCACTCGTGTTGCCACCGTATCCATATTTGGGTTCACGGGGATCACAACCTCCAAATTGACTTGGGTTGTCATGTATTGAGCCAACATTTGAACAGTAGCCCTAAATTTCGCATTAGTCCCTTTTTTGGCTGAAGGATTAGTCAGAACATATGTAGATTCTTGAGGATCTTCTCGTTCCATATTCTCACCCACATTCCTTCTAATGTATGTTCTTCGAGGGGCCATATCTTAAAAATCATCGGATAACGATTAGGAGAGAGAGACATATAGAGTTAAGCTCTACCACAAAACTTTAGAGTGATGAAAGAAGTGGAATTTCCTAACCATCTTATAGCTTCCTATTCATAAATGAGGCACACTTTACACTCATTACAAGACTCTACTCTATGTAACTTATGAAATATCCTAGGACTTTTCTAAACCTTGTGCTATAAATACCAAGTTTGTCATGACCCAAAGTATACCCTAAGTATATCATGGAATATAAGACCCTAAGAGGCCCATCACAAAACACTTAGCATACATCATACAAAATAATAGAATTAAATACTTTTAAAGATAGCATTTTATATGTCTAGATAGATTGACAAATCAGAATTCAAATATTAGTCTCAAAGCCATCTAATACATCATAAGGATAATGATTAGGACATAACTCATACATAACATACAAAGTTGAAAACGAAAATGACATAAAGTAATAAAAGAGTCGCAGTCCTTAAAACATGAGAACTCACCAATCTTCAAAGACTACAAAGTATCAATTAGCCACTAGTATCGGAGGTAGGAGTGTCGGACCCAACATCAGTGATATAATATAGACACAAGTAATAATTAGTACTTGGAATGTACTAAGTATGAGGCAATATGAATAAACACAGGCATGATGGCATAATTGACTTACAATGAGTAGACATGATCATATTGAAACATTTAAAAGCTATAAATAAGAGAGGACGTGAAAATCATGAAAGCATGGTCAATTAAATTAACATGAGGGACACAAGAAAAGTTTTGTAAAAACCATAGTCATTTTGTTTAATTTTAGCTTTAACCGACAACAAGACCATGAGAGCAATATCATGGAATCCGGTACATCCCTCACGCCGAAAGTAGGGGAATCTACTTGCAAAGGTAGAATTCGTACAAATCTTCATTTGCTAAAGTGGATCTACTAGCTAGGTCATTTAAGACATCCTATGGAGGCACATTGTTTCGGGCTAGAGATTGCTACTAGATACTACTCTAATTTAGCCTCCACCTCAAAGCCCTCTCGGTGCTAAGTTCAAATTCCAACAAAATAGATAAAAGTTAAATATCAATTTAACATAGGGAAATGCAATGATCAATGCCAATCCACATGTTCAAGATCAATCCATAGCATAGGTTCTTAAATATAATTCAACATGGATGAGAAAACCTTTATCCAATGTCAATTCATTTGTAAGATTTCAACAAGTGGCGAATCGACTTCTCCCTAAAAAGGCATTCTATGTGTCTTTAGCTAGCTCTCCCCGTCCGCCTACTATGACACAACAATCATTCCCTTAACCATTACCATGCTTAAGAATATAACCAGTTTCAAATTCTCCTCACATTTTTTCTATCATGTTTTTTTCTTTGAGAATAGATGCCTCGTCGATTCTTCCCCTCTTTCTTTTTATCTTGGACAAAGATGTCGCTAGATGGGGATATCAGTTAAAGCCTAACCCTTTTTTCTGCCTTGGTCTAGCCTCCTTTCGTAATGTTCGGAACGATAGAAGCTTTCATGGCTCCTTCCAGAAAGGGATCGTACTATGAGTAAACTTTTTAGTTGCAAATCTTGTGAAAGTATCAAAATAATCAATATGATATTTTTGCTTCTTCTAGAAAGAGAGGTATGATTCTTCAGTGGCTTTCTTAACATTTCTTGCCTTGGTTGATGATGAATTACCTTACTCCCTTTCCATATTAGGTCTAGGGGTATAGTCTATTCTATAATACACTCTTCTTCTATCACAAAAAATGTTGTCCCTATTGTTCTTTAGATGGAGTAATCTACATGGCTTTAAAGGACGTCAACTTGAAAGCTTACCTTATCCGATGCAACTAGATGTCAGTCGATTCCATAAGAGAATTGTTTCAGTCCAAACCTTTTTTGTCGAGTTGCTCCACAAAGGGTTGACAGAGCAGCTCCGCAGGTAAAAATGGAGATGGTAAGAAAGTGGGAGGCTCGTAGATGCTGCTAAAGAAGTGACTAGTCTCATCTCTTTTATCTATGTGAACTTTTTCTTATGTAAACTCGGTGTGCTATCTATATATTTTAACTAGTCCAATGGAAATCTCCTCTATTGTAGCAAAAGTGAAAAAAGGGACTAATCTTTGCGATTATGATTATCATCCCTAATACACAAGGATTTTTGTTTGCGCCGGTTTACCTACTTGAATATAGGTCTAACCAATTCCACTATCATGATTTTATTGAATTTTTCTTATAGAAGCCATCCTCTGTGATGTGGCTCTTCCTGGAAGTGAGAACACTGTTGCCTAACCAAGGTTAAGCAATCTCAAGTTCACTACTGGATTTGTGAATTAATATTGGGTTGGGCCACCTCGAATGGCGTGAGCTTCATGCGGGGAGACCCACACGTACGGTTTTTAGGGGTATCTAAGATCGACATGCCTTCTAATTGTAGTGTACTTTAAGTCCACCTGAACTACTTATAGGAAATACCTTTCATAATCATGATCATCATAGTAAGTTAGAAATCCTTCCACAATAACATTGATACTTTCCTTTCAAAGAATCCTTAAATCATCTATAATAACTTCATGAAAACATGTATATATTCATAGTACATAACCTTCATCATGGGTACTTAATAAAAAAATCATGGATCATCCATGGGTCAACATAATTTCAACTAAACTTGATGAATTGACATAGAATCATGCATTAGAAGACTTAATCAACAACAATAAATTATAATTAAATGAAACCCATAGGATTGAATCAATGGAAATTGAATTGGGGAATTGAAATCCTTGGGGACCCAATGTAGGAAACGACTCCATGGGTGAATAAAGACATACCTTGATGCTAGAAGCCCAAAAGGAATGGAGGATTGGAGACATGGAAGAACCCTAGATCTTTTTCTTCTTCTTCCTTAGACTTTAGAGAATTTGGGAAATAAATTTGGTCAATATTAGGGAATTTAGGAGAATGATTTGAAGATGGGTAATTTGGGCTTAAAATCTTTATATAAGGCTCAGGGTAGAAGGGAAAAAGGCATAGTATATTATTTGAATATTAGGAAAAGACTCAAAAGCCCTTTAAAAATAAATGTCGAGCCTTATCTATGGTTTGGACCTACGGTTCGTAGGTCCTTCTACAAACCATATTGGGCAACCGTAGATAAGTTCATAAGTTATTATTTGGACAAACTTTTGATATAACCTATTTACATGTTGTAGGTCTTCCTATGGTTTGTACATGCCAACCATAAAAAACCAGTTTTGACCCTCAAAATTTTAACAAGTCTAGGACTCACCTACAAGACCAATCTACAAATCGTATAATGGTTGACAGATCGTCCTGGTGACCATAAAAATGGATATGGGACTTGATTTTTAATAAATTATTTTCCCTCTCCCTACAGCTGCCATCTACGCCCTGTAGAACCTTCTATGGTCCCTAGACCCATAGACAGAGGCTTCAACCCATAAAAAATATTTTCTCCCTTTTTGTCCAAATTCTGAGGTGTACAAAAATCCCACCTTTGCACTAAATGTATCCTGCGATGCGTACTTTGAGCTTCATACAATTTTCTTGGATACCTCATTATAAATGTTTACCATTTTGCTAAAGTAATCCTCTTTTCAGCCCTTCCATCCTTCAACCTGAGAGTTGTGATAATTTAAAATTGTGATATAAGCCTAAGTTGGGGGTGTTTTTGGAAACCCACAGGGGAGATGCTTATCACATAAAAGCCTGATTATGAGCAAAAAAATGTATAAAAGAATGGAGGAAAAATCTTTTAAAAAAGAAGAGTCGTGAAAGAAGGAAAGGAAGAGGATAAGAGAAAATTGAATCGTCCAAAGGTTGGAATTGTTGCATGTGGGGCATCTTGAGTGAAATGAGAAAAAGTGTGCACATGATTGAAAAATGAAGAGCAGTGGTGAAGTTAAAAAAATTAAAAATTGTTGTCTGTAGTGTTGAATATGGGTGTAGTCACTTTTACTGAAATCATATCCTAAGCATCACTAAGCCGACATTACAATCTTGATAAAGTCCTTTGTGATTTCAGACTGAATGCTTTTGAGCTAATTATAATTGAAAGTACGAACAAGCCGATGATGTGGTATTTATGTCCATGGGATGTTCTTTGTGACTGTGACCGTGAGTGATTGTGCTTTGTCCCTTGATTTAAATAATTTGTGAGCATTTTGGGACTTTTTTTTTCTTCTAAGGGCTTATAAAATGAGATAGTGATGATTTTGAAAAGTCCTAATTGAGTAAAAGGAGCATATGAAGGAACTAATGATTTTGGAGTCACTTCTTCAGATTGAGTTGTTGTTATTTTATTATTCATGGTTCTTGAAAATGTGAACATGGAATGAGTGGAGTTCTTTTTGTGAAATTTTGCATGTGGTGACTATTTGATGGTACCAACATAAGTCATGTTCTTTGTGCTTTAGGGATAATTGTTGTACTTGAATTGAATTGGTTTTTGATGCTTTGATTCTAACTTGCTTAAGGACAAGCAATGATTTAATTGAGGGTGTTGATAAGTGGGTATTTTTACCAACTTATCTTGTCTTTAAGCTTATATTTTTTTCTTGTTTAGGTGAGAATCGGTGCATTTCATGTGGTTTTCTCCATGTTTACTGGAAAATGAAGTGCATAGTTGATTTAGAAGATATTTGAATAAACTAAATGAAATGGATGCAAAAAGAGAGCAAAAACTGAAGTTTAGAAATAACAGGTGACTAGTCATTGCGAACACATGGTCAACATGTCGCGATCATGGTCAAATTAAGACTTTAACTACACCATTACATTGTCATTAGTTGTGATTGTGTGATACACAATTGTTACCCATCGCAATCGCATGGGTTAAATGTCGTGAACGCGAAGAACAACCTTCAGGAATCTGGACAGAACTTGAAATTCACCAATTTGATCCCAAATTCCGTTATATTCAAAGAAAACCATTTTCAAGGGAATCATTCATTCCATCCAGATTTTTAGGGTTTTAGATTTGGGTTTTAGGCATGGGTAGCAAGTTTCCTCATGACTCACCTTTGGGTTTAAAGATTGAAAACTCCACTATAATAATTTTCACTCCTTCTTCATTTTGTTTCTTTATATTGCTTGAGTTTTTGGTGCAATTTCTCATTGGAGAGTTTTGGTTTTGTGCTAGAAATAAATAAGTGATTAGGTTTGTTATTTCATTCTATTGCTTTAGTAATTGATTGAATGTTTCTCACTTATGAAATGGGTATTTGATTATCTAATAAATTTCATACTTAAATTGTTTTTCTAATTGATTTGATCACTCCTTCAACATCCCCATATAATTTGATTGATCTTAAAATAGTCAATTGAGGTTAAGAATTATTGATTGGTGATTATTTTTATGTGTGACAGCCCATTTAGATTCTACCTAGAGTGTAACGACAAGTAAAATGAATAAGTTGAACTAGAGCGTAACGTGTGTGTGTTTGAGTTTGATGTGAAGTTTGAGTGAGGTTTCATGTTGTCCCGAGCTATGGTTGAGGGTTATAGGGGTTAAACGTCAAGGTACGACCCCCCAAGAACCAACCAAGGGTCCTTGAGGGGGACCCTAAAGCCTAACCCCAAGGCTGCCCTTAAAGCAAAAAGCTGCCAAAATCTTGTGAACCACGGATGCAATCCACGACCAGTAGATTGATCTACGGCTCGTGGTCTTGCTCCGTAGGTCAAGCCCCTCCAGACCAAGCCCCAGCCCCAGACCAAGGACCAGCAATACGGTCCGTGAATGGACTCACGGTCCGTGAGTCTAGGGTGTCATTTGGGCCTGTGTTTGCTGTCAAGGTGTGGCCTAGCTAGGGGTGGATTGGTAAATTCACCACAAGTCCTAATAAGTGTTTGGACGGTTGTTTTAGGTTTATTAAGATATTTTAAGAGTTTTAAAACATTTAAACCCTATTTTAGATTTCATTATTCAAAAACCCCAAATCAAAACCTCCCCTCCCCTCCTAAAGTCTCTCTCTAGAAACCTTCATGGGAGGTGAAGACTTCAAGATCTCAAGGTCAAATTCTCCAAGTTTTCAAGGAAGTTTCGTGGGATTCTTCAAGTAAAAGGTATGGTAGTCTTTATCCTTGTCTAATTTTCCATTCAAGGGGCCAATTCGAAGGTGATTTCAAATCATGAAAATCTAGGGTTTCACTCAATCTCATGGGTTCTTTCATCAATCATTTTCAAATGGTTTCTAATGACAAATTATGATTGTATTGGTGGTTAATTGATGATTTATGATGAAGATACTCTATGAACCCATGAATTTTCTCAATTCCTAAGTTGTGCCTTATGGAGTGGGTTTGTTGATCATGAATGAATGTTGATGGATTATGCCTAATTGATTTAGAATGTTGAATTGTATCACTATTTATGCCTAATTGTATTAACGAAAGGTTTGTTGGTGAAAGTGAATGCATGGCCTTGAAAGGGCAAGTGATGACCTAATTTACATGTCGAAGTAGAATTGTGCTTGAGCTATTGCTCCATTTAAAAGGTGGAGGTTTTAAATTGCTCTATAAATTGTGATCATGGCATTGAAGGCATAGTATGAGGAATTGAAGTATTATCATGATATTGTATATATGAATGTGATGTGAAGGATATGCATGTGATTTTAATGATAGAATGATGATCATGTATAGAATGTAGTTGTGTTGTTGTTGATTGTATATTCTCAATTAACACTCATGAATGATGATGATAGAATGTGAAGGAATTCTATTATGTAATGTTGTCTTGGATTGGTAGACTTAGGTGCCCTCTTCTTGATAAATGAAAGCTATGTTGAATATGATCTTTTGAATTGGTAGGCTTAGGAATCCTTTTCTTATATAATGAATGTATCTTGAGTTAATGTCTTAATGATCATGAATCGGTAGGCCTAATGTTGGTAGCCCTTTCATAAATGACTAATGAATGTGTTGATGACTTAGAATTGGTAGACCCAAGGTTGGTAGCCTTTTCATGAATGTATGAATGAATGTCTTGAGTTGGTAGACCTGTTGGTAGCCTTATATACATGATTAATGAGGTATTTTAGGCTATGACATGATCCGGTAGACCTAGTGTTGGTAGCCTTCTATACATGATTAATGAGGTATTTTAGGCTATGACATGATCCGGTAGACCTAGTGTTGGTAGCCCTTCATGATGAGTATAGAAACTAATGTGACTGTAAAACCTTGAAATGGTAGACCTAATGGTGGTGGCCCCCTTTCATGTGTGAAATGATGAACCTGTATCGGTAGACCTAAATGTGGTGGCCCTTCTTGGAAAGTCAATGAGTTATCCTTAATGTACCTTGAATCGGTAGACCTAATGGTGGTGGCCCTTTCTTGTGTAATGTACCTTGGGTTGGTAGGCCTAATGTTGGTGGCCCTCTTAAGTACAACAATGTAATGTGAATGAACAACTCTATGGGAATGGAGGCTAAGCACAGAGTAGATATGGCTATGATGGTGGCTCTCCCAATGTTAGGTTAGAGTCCAATGAACATCTTTCTTATCCTATAACTATGTGCCTACATAGGATGTGTACTAGTTCTACCCTAGGCAAGTAGAACACCTTCTTTCGGTGTGGGATTACATGAAACCGGATTCCATGATTTAGCTCTCATGGTATATGTCGGTTAGTGCCTATTCCCATCATGTGAGATGTGCATTATGGTTTCTTGATGAGTTCTATGAAGTGTGGGTGGTAGTATGGGATGATGTCCAAGCATTGCACGAGTAGGCTTTGAGAGGGTCATAGTGAGTTCTCTAAGCCTTAATTACTAATGTTTGAGTGTCCTCTTAGGATAAAGTTAATGAGAATGATGATCTAGTGTCTACTGAATGAATGTGTCCTAAATGAATTTATTGAAGAATGTTGACTCTTAAATGCTTATATGCTTAAATGTAACGATGCATGCTATACTTGGATTGTATTATGAGTTACTTCCTTGTTATGACTTATTGTATATGAATGTGCCCTGTCTATGGTGACTTCAAAGGAGTACTTAGTGTGAGTAGTAGTATGGGATCCTACTTGCACTTTTGCACACATATGACTTAGTGTTGTCTTAGATGTTGTTCTTCATGTGATGATGTGACTTATGTAATGTTTAAGCCTCTTATATGCTTTATTGTGTAAAGGTGGAAAGGATTAATGGTAAGTTCACTTTTGGTGACCGTAAGGTGGTACCTTAGTGTGGGTGGTGGTATGGGATGCTACCCATACATTGCACAAGGTATAGCTTGAGGGTTACTTGAGGTAAAGGCTTAAGGTGAAGGTAAAGACTCATATGTGAATTATGTTCTAATGTGAAAATATAACTTGTATGTTGGTTGTGACTTATATTATGCCTCTTTTATTCAATGTTCATGGAGTTTTACTAAAATGGCATAAAGCATGACTTTCAACCAAAAATGTCCTTTTAAGCATGTTTGCATGGCTTCCATACTTAGTTCATCTAATGTGCTAACCCATATTTCTTCTCCTTTTTACCAAAGTGTAGGGTTTGGAGATATTGGTGTTCTATGATTGAGGAGTAGGTTTCTAAGGTGCTTGAAGATGAAGACTTATCGAGTCCTCATAGTTTTGAAGACAAAACCCAATATATTCCTTTTATGTCTTTTAGTATATGTTAAAGCTTTTTTATGGGCTAAGTCCCAATGTTGTATTTAAAGTATTAGATGGTTTGAGATAAAGTTAAAGTCTTCCGCTTGCTTTTTAATGAAAATGTCTTCGATTATAAACAAAGTTTTAAATTCTTCTCTATTTTCCTACGTTATTATGTTCAAGAATGCTATGAGGCTTGTATGACACCCCTTTGGGGTTGAGTACGCCGTGTCGCATCCGGGGTGTACCTCCGGGTCGTGACATCGAGATAGTTGAATCTTGCAATGTATAAAATTGGACTAATTGTAATACCTACTTTTACTAGGCTTGATAGAACTAGGTGATAAATATTTTCTTACGTTCAAAAGAAGTAGGTGAATCATTTAGGTTCCAGTGCATCTATGATCTTACCCATGATTAAGTTGCAATGCATCATTTGAATGCCAATTAGCTTTCCATTCCCTCATTTGCTTAAATCCATTGCTTGAAAAGACCTTTGCCCTTGCTCCTTTCCCCCTATCATTGAGATTTACCAAAACTTTAATATTTAATTTGTATTGTTCATTTAGGTCAAAACTAGTTGCTTGTAATTCCTTATCTTTTAGATTGCCAACACATTGTTCCCTATGGAATCCGACCACGACCTCATACATTGGGTTGTTATATTGCTAACGATCGCCTACGCGGTGACATATAAGACGGGTAATCTAAGTGTTATCAACCCCCTCTTCATTCCATCATCTTAGGACCATGAATAATTTAATGGTTTGGCCTCTAATTCAGAGGGATTTTTTTCCTCATCAACCAATTGCCTCTTGCTAGTGTCTTTGGGAGATGCCACAACCTTCTTTTTAGCAGTTTCACTCACACTCTTAGATTTGCATTGAGTGGGCTGGGCTTGTTCACTTGTCTTAGAAATTGTAATACACTTTGTCCTTTTCCACGGAGGAGATTCCTCCGACGAAGCTCTGCTAGTCATCGGAACCTTAGGGTAGGCCATGCCTGCATTATCCAACTTTAATAACACAGATCGGGTAAAGGGTTAATGTTAAGAAATTCACAAACTAATGTTTAAACAAATATGGATACTGATGCCCGCCGACTGGGTCAACGACTCACCAAAAAAGTTCAGTGAGTTCAATTGGGATCGCCAAATGCAACTAGGGTGGCTGTCATCTTTCACAGGAAAAAAGGGTAACCATAAAACTGTGTTGGAGAGTTGCCTAAACCATTTCACGAGCTGCAAGATCTCACCATATTTTATAGAGGCATCTAGGAGCTTTACAAATCAAAATGCCGACCTATTCAAATACTTGGAGAGTCTTCTAAGACATTAGGCGATCTGCGGTAGCTCGCATAAAACATCTGGGGCCTCTGACATGATTTCATCTCACAATGGGAGAACTAGAGCTCATATGATAAGACACCAAGTCATGTTGGCGAGCTCGACCAAGCTCACCAAACAAGTAACTTTCATCCATTAAACCCAACTTTAAAAAATTCCACTCGAAAATGCTATTAACAATCATTTTTAACACTATAGGCATCAAATTCAAGCTACCCATAACACCAAATCACTATGGGTACTCAGACATCCCCTCTAATTAGTCACGAAACAACAAAATGACAATTTTCCATTACAAATTACATCACTCAATCAATCATTAGGACAAATCAAGTCACTAAATTGAGTTCGGGCTACTCCAACTTCCCCCACAGAATCACCATACACGACCCATAGTTTATCAACAAACAATTTCAATAAAATCTACCCCGATACTCACATGCATAATTTTAAAATTTATGAACGTTGGACATTCAAATAATGAACACATTAAAAATAAGAATTCATTAAGTACAAGGATATAGAAGCGCAATCTTAAGATCATTGAATACACATTTTCATATGAAATTACTCAAAATATGTGAGAATTGAAACAAGAAAACCAACCTATAAATTGCAAGGAACAGAGACAGCGATGGAAGGTCGGGAACGGAGGAAAACACACAAAAACGCAATCAATAGAAGCAAAATGATGATAAAAGTGAAAGGACACTATTTTGAAGTATTTAAATGAGAGCCAAGAAGAAGAAACGTTTAATTTTTTTTGAAAGGTCGGCATTTAAACAATGAAAAGAACATTAGCCCTTGGACTAACGATATTTTGGTAAGCAACGACTAAAATCACCGACCAAATCGGTGACTCATCGAATGAGCTTTAGCTTCCCAAGAATGTCTTCTCTGAACATCAAATATGAACTTTAACTTAGCGAGGTTAAGGCCATTCGGCGACTCACCTAATGCATTAGGCAATCCTCAGGCCTTCTTTTCTTCTTCTTTTCAGCCGTTTTGTTCCTTTTTGCCAAGTAGTGTCCATGCTTTTCCTCAAACTCCAAATACCTGAAACTTAAGGATTTACATCAGTTATTGAGACAAAATATGCATTTGAGGACACTAATTTTTTTAAAATGAAGCCCTAAATGAGTCCAAATTGTACACTCATCAACACCCCCAACTTAAACTTTTGCTTGTCCTCAAGTAAAACTCCAGTTTGGTAGTTCAAAAAGGATGTCTGAAACAGTGCTACACAATAGTCAATTTACTCATGCGAATATCAAATGTGCAGTCAAAGAATCTCAAGCTCACCATACTTGCTTCAAATGCAAATTCAAGCTCAACTAAAGTGTTCAAATGCCCTCACACAAAGAATGATCTCATATTCACACACAATGGTTCAACAATTTAAAGTTCCAGAATCAAATGCAATGCTCACACTCACAAAGAAGAATACTATGCATGCTTTCACTCATAGTTTTGCCCGTATTTTCCAATAGACAATTGTTTCAGCTCACTCAAGATCAAAAAGGTCTTTTCAAGGCTTGTAATGGGGCTGAGTGCAAAGGTTTGGCCATTTAGGCTCAGTGACTTTAATACTCATGAAATCTGGTGCTCACAACACTTTCTTTCCTATTCTTTCATTAATTTCTTTAGTGCTCATAAGTCATCCCATTATTCACTTTCCATGGATTATTCGAAAAATCCATTTATTTTGTACTTTATTCCATGACTTTTTCTTTTTCTTCATTCTTTTCTTTTCTGTTCTATCTTTTTTTTTGTATGGAGGGGTTCCATACTTAGGCTTTTGACCTAAGTTGGCTATTCAATCAACCACAAATCAAGAGGATTATAGGTAGTGGATTAATGAAGGTCATGCTTTCATCAAGTTTCTTGCAAATAAAGGTAAGGCTCAAGGGGTGTTCAAAATAGGTTCACAGACTCACAAGGTAGGCCACAAAAGAGGTATACGTCAAATTGGCTCACACTCTTCGAAGTTGCCTAAGATCGTATCAAGAGATAGCCTTACTTAGTCAAACAGACCAACGGGGAAAGTTCTAGGTGTTATCATGCATTGTTCACAGTAAGCTCATCACACAAGGCATCGACACCAAAGTCAAACAAGAGTCCACACTTTTGCTAGTGTGCAACGATCATCTTAATAGACTCGATTCAATAATTGGATAGTCACAACGAGATGTAAAGAGTTCATATATTGACTATACAACTTCATTTGGCCTCATCGTAGCCGCACATTCATGTTTGTTCGATTATGAGCACTATTCAAGTCTTCGGTACAGATCAAAACCGATACTAAAATTTGCAAAAGAACAACCACATTTGACAAATACAAGAGGTGGCAATTTTTTTTTGGAAGGGTCAAAAATCATTTTCAATTAAAAGAAAGGAGCCAGAAGCTCAAACCTTCCACAAAAAGTAATGTAACACAAATTTAGCACAAAGCCCAAATAGATAAACAAAACAGATAGGCATAAAGGTGGGCCTTACGCCACCACAAATGAAGAAAAATTGTCCTCAAATGCAAATAAACATATCCAAAAGTGAAAAGAAATAAAGACAGAGAGGGAGGTAAAGAGGGAATCATGTCTAAGCAGTCACTCCATATGTCTGGGCATCAGCGCCCGATGTAGTGCTCGAGATTTGGGCATCAGTGCCCGGAGTATCAATCTGGACTTGGGCTTCAGTGCACAGAGTTACCTCAGAAGGACCAGCTCCACTGGATCCTCTCATGCGGTGTCTCTCAAAGATGTCTGGCGTGCAGTCTCAAACATGGCATTCTCCAAATTCGCCAGATCATTGTACACCTCATCATCACCAAAGGTTGTACTTTGTGTTTCCTGTTGTTCACCCTCACTCTCAGAAGCAGTGAGCTAAGTGTCATATATGCCTTCGCTGTCGGAGCTGACTTCTGGTGATGCTGGTGCCTTGCCTTTCCTTTTCCCTTCCCACCAGTTGTGAAAAGTTTTGTAGGGGCCTTTTGATACAGCTCCACCTTCGTTGATTTTAATCCCTTTTTCCTTATTGCGGGGTGGCATGTTTCTACCTGCAACTTTGGGTCTAGCCATGTCTGAAATACATCGTAAAAAAGTTAGAAATGATTTACTCAGAAGCACAAACAACAAGTAGCAGATAGACTCGCCGAACCAGTCGGCGAGAAGCCAAATCTCTTTGGTGAGTTGGATCGGGCTCGCCGAAGGGATTAGCCCAAAATTCTTAGCAAGTTAGCGATGGGAGGGCCCTTTCGGTGAATCGCCAACTACTTTCAGTGAGCAAGGGTTTGTCTGCCGAAAGTTATAGTGCAACGAGGGTTCAGGGGAACAGACAAAGGGTGATCAAGCATACTTTAGCGAATTGTCGAGTGGTTCGGCGTGCTCGAACCAGCTTGTGAAACAACCCAATGTTCCTACTTTTCAACCCACTTCTTGAAATTGGCCCCGCAACCCCCGAAAATAGAAATAAACAATGCAATGTTCAAATTAGAACTAGACCCATAGCACCCATCACCCCGGAATACTCAGACTTCTCCCGGTTTTGCCAAGTTTGGCCATTTCACGACATTTGCCCTTAAGAATGGTGTCACCCACTTTATCATTGAGCAATTTATGTCATTTAGCACAAACTCGGGCTACTTAGACTTCACTCAACCAAACTAAACAACATGCAAGAACAACCCTATAAAGGAATGGGATTTCAAAAAGGAAGACAGAATGGGCAAAATTCTCAAATTAAAATAGGCATTTGAACAATCTAATCATATCAGAGAGGCCCAACACACGAAAACACGATAAGATCATTTGCATAAGAGAACAAATTACTAATAATAAATTTGGGGTTCGGAAGACCAATCTTATTTGCCGATTAAAATGATATTTGAAGTGCTATGCGGACAATGTATTCCAACCCCGAGCACAGATCAATACTAATAATACTTTAAAAACACAAAAATATTTAAAATACTAACTTGGTGTGAGTTTGCGAAGTTTGAAACCGAGGAAAAGTGAAGAGTTTAAAACTTTAAAACTGTTGGCCCTTAATAACCGTCCAGTTCGAGTTCATTCGGCGACATTAGTCACACTCACCGATCCACTCAGTGATACGCCCAATGGTCATTCACCCTGCCAACTTTTAGAGGACCTTCAGTTGCTTGAGGATTCAAACGGCATTCAACATCAGGATCGCCGACATAGTCGGTGAGTCATCAAGTTGCTCCTGGACTCGCCGAGTTTTATAGGCTCCAAGCTAAAATTTTGTTAAGCAAAATGGCGGATCAATTCAGGAACGCCGACCTCTTTAGCGGTGGGCCGACTGGAAAATTATCTCGCCAACCTGCACTTTTCAAGCACTTTCCACACTCAAACCTGCACAATCAACACACCATTATTTACAAAGACAAAATTAAAGCATTTAAGGTATTTTGGGTTGCCTCCCAAACAACACCTTAGGTAACGTCGTGGCACGACACAAGTCACCATTCAAACCTCATTCTCGGGGTTAACCATAGTCTCACTAGGTAACCTATATTTATGCTGTGAGTAAAGACATGACAACACTTGGCCTATTTAGGAGTCTTGTAGCTGAATGATCATGGAATGGGAGGCCGTCATCTGATTTAGCATTTCAACATTCTCTTTTATCTCATTCAACACTCTATCTTGTTCCCCGATTTTGTGTAGAATGAGTAAGAGGACCTCACCATTTTGTCCACCCTCATGCTGCTTCACCTTTTTACACTTGCGAGGGAAAAGGTACTTTCTCTTCTTTTTAGACCTTACTTCTAACTTCATTATTCTTGGTCCTTTTCTGCTTCCTTGTTGGTTTAACCATACCATCAAGGCGTTGGGTTACCACTTCATAGGGTTGTTTTGTCAAACACCCTGTAAAGAGTTGATCAACAATGCTTCTATTTTCAGAACCAATGCCTCTATAGAAACATTATAGCAGCAATTTATCCGGCATCCCATGAGCTGGGCACTGCTGTAGTAATGCCTTAAACCTATGCCACATCTCATGGATAGTTTCACCCCCCACTTATTTGAACATTAGGAGGTTGTCCCTAAGATTTAATAATTTCAACAGGGGGTAATCCGTTTGATACCCAGAATTACCATTCACATTCATCGCCCCTGTTGCAATACACAAACAAGCAAAACACAACTAAAAATTAAGTAAACTACAACTAACAAAAGCTAGTTTCGACGTAGCTAATAATTCCCAAGTAACACCACTCCCCGGCAGCGTCGCCATTTTGATATTTGCGTAATCAAGACACAACTTCCAATTCAAGTGTCTACAATCGTATAATAGTAATATAACCCAACCGAATGGGTTGGGGTCGAGTTCCAAGGGAGCAGTTTCGGACAATTAAGAGTTAAGCACAAATATGCTAGAGTTAACCATAGCTAAAAACATTATCGAGTAAAGCCATGATAAATTAAGGGGTTCACACGAATGTCAATTATCAATAAGGGGTTTGTATTCAATTAATGAACAAAAACAGCGAAAATAAGAAGATCTGAATTAGGGAGACGGGGTTCTTGGGATGTGATAGAAATATGGGATAAACTACACAATATGGTAAATGCTATTGATAGTCAATTGTAGAACATTTGTAGCTAGGCTATACTTTAGTGGGGGGGGAATTCTCTCTCGAGCTACTTACCCTGAATCAACTCGGTTTTTCTCGAACACCGAGTTGCCGTCTTTAAGCAAAGCCTCTTCCTTAGCCCATTCCCTCTCTCGAGTTGAATGTGTGGGAAAATGCCTAGGGTTCACTCTTTCGAGTTGAACCTACGATGACCCAATAACCACCGTCTATCGATTTAGTAGTCTTAGTTTTAAAACCTCTCTCGAGCAAACCAAAAATACTAAGATGAAACTGTATTTGCAACTACAATCCCATTAAGTTCAAATACAGTCTAAACGAAACCACATTTAAAGAGCAAATAGACTAACAATAAGCAATACCCAACAGGAAATTTAACCCATATTCACAAAATCACAACCCAAGAATTGGGGTTTTAGCTAAACCTAGAAAAAAGGAAGAAAATGATACCAAATACAAGTAACATCAACTGGGTATGATTTATATTCACTTCAATCTAGTTTAACATGAAAAATTTTCAACACCCACTTCTAATTTCTTGGAATTGGAAGTCTTCAAATCTTCAAAAGCTAAGCAAAATGTTCTGTACTTGAAAACTTAGAAAAATAAAATGTTGTCTCTGAAATTGCATACTAAGATAAAAATTCAAACTAGTATTTATAGTTGTCAAAAAATGTGTTGCGAAGGATCACTCGGCGTAGTTAGTCGGGATCGCCGATGCACTCGGCGATCTGCCCTTTGGTCTGCTTCATCGCCTTTCAACTTTTCCCTTCAGCATCTTTGCATTTTGGATCATTGGGGGATATAGTACTGCTTCGCGGAACTGTTCGGCGATGCGCCGACTTCTCCCTTTCATGACCAACTTGATTTTTTCCTTTAGGGCTCAGCACACTAGAACTTTGGGTGAGGTTAAGGCCATTCGACGACTCGTCTAATGCATTAGGCTATCCTTAGGCCTTCTTTTCTTCGTCTTTCAGCCGTTTTGTTCCTTTTTTATCAAGTAGTGTCCATGCTTTGCCTCAAACTCCAAATACCTGAAACTTAAGGATTTACATCAGTTATTGAGACAAAATATGCATTTGAGGACACTAATTCTTTTAAAATGAAGCCCTAAATGAGTCCAAACTGTGGACTCATCAATGAAAAATCATGAAAGTTGAGTAATCGCCTAGCTAAGGATCATACTATCAGACCCAAGTCTATTGTATGAGCCTATAGGGAGCTATATCATTCGAAGCGATGTGAGGGAATTTTTATGGACAATTAGCTCTAAAACACAAGTCTAAATCAATCACTAGCATATACCAAGGATAAGGCCAATAACAAGATACCAAATTAGTATCAATTACATTACAGAAACCACGAGGCATGATATAATCAACACAACAAAATTAGGCAAGCTTGAACCCCTAAAACTACCTAAAATACATATCTGACATGAATTATAATCTCTAAACATGATACAAACTATAAACCCATACAAGTCCTTAGTTAATCAACATGAATTCACAATAACAACCTTAAGCTAAAGACTAGTAAACCACAACCTACCTCAAAGCATCCGCCCGCACTCCTAAATTAAACTTTCTGAGCTTTCCCATTCTGATTGCCCTCCAATTCCTACCACACTATTATATATATGATTACAATGTCAATACACAGGTTTAGCAACTAAAATTGAAAAAATTAAAGATGAACCAAAAATCTAGTAAACACTAGAATTGTGGGATACACATAAGGAATCCCAAAATTGACTTTATCGATTGATCCCATATAGCTCAAGGAACTTTTTCACTGAAAATAGGCCCAATCTAAGCTTAAAATAGCTCCAAAAACACCTTCATCAAAACTACATACAATTCATCATTCCAAAGGCTAAGTAGGTCCTTTGGAACAAGAATTTACCTTAAAGTAGAGTCCGCACATATTCCCGATGCTCTCAATACATAGCCTAGCTGATTCTCGATGAATTGCAACTTTAATCACTAAAATTGGAGTCTCCTAGCTCTCATAATCAACTTTTGAATATTTGAACAAATGTTGAAAATGAGTCTTGACTTTCATTCAAAGACCAGACAAGTGACTTTTGCGATTGCGGTGCTCAATTCGGTGAGTTCTACCCTAGTTGTAACACCCCAAATTCAAAAGGGGGCACCATAACAGATTTCAACATTTGTTGGTGCCTTCCATGCTGGCCAATCATGCCCTGTGGGTTGTGACCACGGAGTATAGGTGCGTTCGTGGATTGTCCATTCAATAAATGTTCAGGGTAGGAACCGCGACTGGACCTACAAACCATCGGTGGACCCATTGCTCGTGGTCCAGGGGTTCGTAGGTAAACAAAAACTCTCTGACCACCATCGATGGTCCACTAGGACGGGCGGTAGGTCGGAATGTAGTCCATCAACTAGGGTTGTAGTTGGTAGGTCGGTGACTGCTGGCAACGTTCAAGGGTAGTTGGATATTTCGTAATTAATTAGTTCATACACTACGTCATTTTACCCTTCACTAAGACAACTATATAAGTATTTTAAACCCCAAAATTAACCCATTTACTTAATTCTTCCAAATTCACAAAAGAAAACCAAAGCTCATCTCAAATGAATCTCTCTCTAGAATTTGAAGAAGAAAAAGAAGGATTCACCTAGGGTTTCAAGCTAAGGTTCCAATTTCTCCATTGAAGGCTAGAATTTGAATTCAAGGTATGATAGTTTTCATCCATGGAGTTGCAAATTTCCTCTATTTCAAAAGGTAGAATTCCCCAATTGAGTTAGGGTTTTCTTCAATCGTCATGGATTCTTTTCATTATTGATTTAAATGATTGAATTATGATCTTCTATGTATTAATTGATGGAATACTATGGTTTTATGATATTTTTTCCATTGAACCCATGTAATCCCCATGTTTTCAAGTTATGAATCATATAATGTGGGATTTTGATCTTAAAGGAAGAGTTTTATGAAATTGAGCATGTATTACTAGTTTTACATGAATTTATGTTGAAATCCATATATAACCCATGTTTTCTAAGTGTTGATGATTGAATGTGGGTTTTGAACCTCAATAGGTAAATTATAGACCTAAGCATTTTTCTTATGAAATCTATGCAAATGTTTTAAGGGTGCTTTGAGAGTAAAGTACCAATGATGTTGTTGTTGTTCTGATGTTGAAAGGACATTCTCATAAATAAACTAGCATGATGTGAAAGCTTTTCTCACATAGAAAGGATTCTTAGGTTGAAAGGCTTTCTCACCTAATTGAATCAAAGAATAAGATATATCCTAATGACCTAGCTTGGACTGGTTGTCCAAGGACACCTTTCAACGGATAATGAGTATAAGTAAGAAAATACTATTCCGTGGGATTTATGATTAGCACCGAGAGTATATTGATATTGAGATGGAAGCTCTCCCGTTAGTAGATGTTGGCTTTCTAGAAGCAGTCTTATGAGATGGAAGCTCTCCCATTAGTAGAGGTCGGGTTTCTAGTAGAAATCTCATTATACCTTAACTACGTGCCTCCACAGGTTGATTAGCTAGTGGATCCACTTAAGCAAGAAGTTTAGGGTCCTTACCTTGGCAAGTAGGACAACCCTTTTTGGTGTGGGAGACACCGGGGGATCATGTTATAGCTCACATGGTCTCTATGTCTGTTAAGGCTAATACCACACATTAATAATGAACTAAGGTTACCCAAGGAGTATCTCATATGTGTTCAAAGTATTTAAAGATGATGTTAGCTTGCATTGACCATGTTTTATGAAGTATGTTTTCTAATCTTCTTATATCATGTTTCAGCTTGGTCAATTGCATGTCATGAAATGAAATGTCCCTTTTAGCATGTTTTATGCATGGCTATCATACCTTGTACATTGTTTTGTAATAATACATACTCTTGCCTACATTTCACCAAATGTAGGGTCCAGTAGTTAGTTTCGACGATGGATTTTATTGTTTCAGTTTCTTTTAGGTATTTATCTTTTGAACATGATGTATGGGCTATGCCCAATTTCATTCTATTGTATTAGATGGCTATGATGCGACAAGTGGTTTAGACTTCTGCATTTTGTTTTATAAAATGTTTTGGACTTGGACTATTGTTTTACTCTAGTTTTTCTATTTCTTATGTTATGAGAGCTAAGTGGATTGTATGGAGTCCTTTGGGGTTCTATACGCCATGTTACATCTAGTAGGTACCCCTGGGTCGTTACAAACTTGGTATCAGAGCACAAGGTTTAGAATGGCCTTAGAATATCTCATAAGCCACGTCTAATAGAGTTTTGTTCATGTGTGAAGCGCGCCACATTTATTAATGAGAGGCTACAAGATGATTTCAAAACTCCACATTTTTCATTACTCTTAAGTCGTGTGATAGTGTGTAACTCTATAAGGTCACTATCATATTCCTTATCCTATGTTTATTCAAGATATTTCTACCCGAAGAGCTTATGCTAGAAGGAATGTAAGGAAGAATGTCGAACAAAAAGCTCATCCCTAAGGTTCTTTAACTTTTGGTTGATCCTTTGGCCGAACAAGTGTCTAATACGAAGTTTAGGGATGCTTTTCAAGTATTCACTCAATCTATGACAGCCCAAGCCAATAGGGAGGTTGCAGTTCCTTTAAGCCCGGATGTGAGTACGATAGATTCAAGAGTGAGGGACTTCATAAGGATGAATCCTTTAGACTTTCATGGTTTTAAGGTTGAGGAAGATCCGCAATAGTTCATTGATGAGGTCTATAAGGACTTGAGGATAATGGGAGTGACATCGGTAGAAAAGGCGGAGTTTGCCACTTATCAATTTAAAGATTGTCCCCTGATGGTGTTATTGACAGGTATCCGGAGATTATGAGTTGCCTAAGGTCACACAAGTTCCAGTTGTTCACTCGACCCCGAGGTCCTTATGTTCCAAATTAGGTCTGAGAGTTCTACACTGCCTACGGAGCCTTGGTACCACAAAGGAAGAAGTCGGCAACCAAATTTAAGTCGATTCACTATGTGGTCATCAGGGGCAAAAAAGTGAAGTGTGATAGTGATGCTATCAATGCAGTCCTGGAGTGCTCAAGTGATATTGACGATGATTGTCAGCACATGATCAGGACAAAAATGCTGCAGAACATGAAGAAGTGGTTAACTCCTCTGATATCAGATGGTACTCCCACGTGGCTTGAGGTTGGAGCACCTATTGAAAAAATTACCTAAACATAGCAGCAGGGTTCTGGTTTGGCTTCATCCGCAGTACTATCATGCCATCTCAAAATGAGTCGATTCTCCACCACGCCAAAGCAACCTGTCCTAGTTGCATCATTGATGGGACACAACTAAACTTGGATATGATTATTGCACATGAGATGCTTATGAGGGCCAAGCAGCGCCAGACTTCCCATATATTTTTGGTGTTCATCACCAAGTTGTGCATATGGGCTCACGTGCCTAGAGTTGAGAATAAGGATGTGGAAGTGATTCCCACATCTTATACTGACATCCGGAGGATTGAAGAGGAGTACTTGAAGGATATGAGGAAGAGAAGAACAAGGCAGCCCCGGTGGACTCTTCATCGGTTGTGGATACATATGCATTACCTGTAGAGGCACCTTTGCCAACTCTGGCCCATTGGCCTTCAGGTATACCTAGCACTGGCCCTTTTATGATGCCTAGTACCTATAATGCTCCCTTGCCTCCCAGAGCTAGTACAGCTGCTGCTGCTACCTCCTGGCCCCCGCTCACTCAGGCTGCACTACTATGGATGGGGCAGCTAGCCCATTATACTGATCGACATGCCGCCAGACTTGAGGCCACCATTCCTGGCATGATCAAGAGGGCCCTCGCCGATGATGTGACACCTCTGAGTGCCACTATTGATGCCCTTGCGGAAATGATAGCGGTGTTCGAGCGTGGCTAAGGGGCCACTTAGGAGGTGATGGCCTTAAAGGCCGCTATTGCTGAGCTGAGGAGATATGTGGACCAGCTGAAGTCCATCGACTTGTATATGATTTTCAGGACAGTGGAGATCCCTGATGTGCCAGTCGAGCCAGATATTCCTCCGGCTACTACCAGAGATGATGTTTGAGTTGAGGGGGTAGCTGATCCCGAGTCTGAGACAGAGACAAATGAGAAGATGTTTGAGGTTGCTGAGGAGGTTTCTTATGAGGGACTTACAGAGATTGAGGAGGCCATGGTATCAAGGTCTTCCATGGAGTTTTGAGAGAATCTATATTTGAGAAGGAAGGGTCACTTTGAAGAATCGGGTCTAATTCTAGGTTTAGGGCTTTTAACCAACTTAAAATACCCTAAAATAGGTAGAATAACCGTTTATAATAATTCCCCAAAGTACCCAAACTACCCTTCACTTAGTTGGACCTTTTAAACAAGTCAAACTTGAGTTTTATTTTCGCAGATTTCGTCGGGGATCAAGTTCGCGATGCGGAGGTGTTCCCGCAAGTTTCATAAATTAAATTCCGAGACAGTAGAGTCCGCGGTGTCTCCGCGACGCGGAGCCACTTTTTGGCCATCGGTGGAGCAGGTCCGTGATGCGGATCCACTCCCTCCATCCACAACTTGCAAGCTGCCTTGACAACTTGTTTGGCCAAGGGTTGGGGTCCTCCTCGGGGACCCTTAGGGTAGTTCCGGGGCGTCGTATTCGAACGTTTTGACCCTAAAAACATTTATTAAGACACTAGGGTCACCTCTACTGATTTTAGATTCCAAACAACACATAAAAACATGAACAACATACTAGAACACACCAACACGTAAAAGACTAGTTTTCGAACGTCTTGGTCGTCCCTTGACGTTTGACTTCAAAACTATTTAAAACTGACTTAAAAGGCTATTCCTAATTATTTTAACAAGTTATTAATGCATAAAACCCATGTGAGACTCTGCTTTATCCTACTTTATTTTGAGGGGTGTTAAACTTGGGGCCTTGACCTAAGGAAGTGTTCCAAGGGGTGTGGATGGACCTACGGGGCATAGGTCCCCATCTTTTTGACAACTTTTGGCTAATTGGGGCAGCCTTGGGGTTAGGATTTAGGATCCCCCTCAAGGACCCTTGGTTGGTCCTTGGGGTTAGTACCTTGAAGTTTAACCCCTAAACCCCTCAAGGAGTATGCCCTAAAGTGCACCCAACTATCCCAGTATGCTCCAACTATTGTGGCAGATTCGAGGGCTATGATGAATAAATTTGTGATAGTAGTGTCCGACATAGTAGTCAAACAATACCGAACGGTAATGCTTGTGCAAGATATGGATATTTCACATCTCATGGTGTATGCCCAACAAATGAAGGCTGAGAAACTTAAAGAAAATAATAGGGAGGTGAAAAGAGCTAGTACCGGTGATGGGAACTTCTCCAATACTAGGTCCGATGGATAAGGTCCACCAAGGTTTAGACAAAGGTTTTCCAACCAAGATTCCTCTAGTTCTACTCCAAGGGTCAACAAGGTTAGGGTGTCCAACCCTAAACCTCAATGAGGTAATGGTAGTGGTTCTTATGAGGCTAGGCCTAATTGTGCAAAGTGTGGGAGGAAGAATGATGGTAAGTGCCTAGTTGGCACGATGGTTGCTTTAATTGTGGCAAGAGTGGTCACAAGATGAGAAATTGTTCAATGCTTAAGGTTCAAGAAAGAGAGGGAAAGCAAGCTCCTCCTAGAGGTTCAAACTCCAGTGCTCCCAAGCAAAATTGCTTTTATGCTATCAAAAACCGAGGTGAACAAGAGAATTCTTCAGACGTGGTCACCGGTAGGTTAAACATTTTCCATATAGAGGTGTATGCTTTGTTAGACCCCGGTGCTACTTTGTCTTTTGTGATGCCATATGTGGCAATGATATTTGATGTGCTCCCTGATGTGTTGTTAGAACTTTTTTCTGTCTAAACTTGTCATGACCCAGGGGTATCCCCAATATGTAACATGGCGTATAGAACGCTGAATGACTCCATACAAGCCACTTAGCATATCATAACATAAGAAATATAACAATAAGGGTAAAAATACATTTCAAGTCTAAAATTTTCATAAAAGAAAAAGCAGAAGTCTAGACTTTTAGTCTCAACATAGCCATCTATTACAATATCTTGAATGAAAAAGGGGCATAGCCCATACAACATTGTCCAAAAAGGGAAATACATGAAGTGTAACTTCAACATAAGAAATAGTCATCCTCGAACATGAGGACTCACCAGAAATCTAGGAGAATAAGCAAGTCCATGCTTTAGCCACTACGATGATCACCTTGAGAACTGTACCCTACACTTGGGAAAAATGTAGGAAAGACGTTAGTACAAAAATGAACTAAGTATGATAGCCATGAATAAAAACATTGAAAATATTCTAAAAAGGACATTTCATTTGAAAGTATGCATTTCATCAAGCTTAAACATCATTTTGAAGATAGTGGAAAAGCGTAAGTCATAAACATAATCAACATAGTTATAATCATCATAAAATCCTTTGAGAACCCATACATCAAGCTTATTGAGTAACCATAGTTTATAATTCATATTCTTGTTCTTGTTGTGGAAATAAGCCTTAGACAACATGAGACTATGTGAGGTATAACATGATCCTCCGGTGTTACCCACACCAAAGAGTGGTGTTCTACTTGCCTAAGGTAGAACCATACTTTTAGCTTAGGTGGATACATTAGCTAAATAACCAATGGGGGCACATAATTTATAGGATAAGGGGATTGCTACTAGAAACCCGGCCTCTACTATCGTGAGGGCTTGCATCTCAAGAGATTTCTCCTGGAAACCCGGGCTCAACTAACGTGAGTGCTCCCATATCATATGAATATCCACTCGGTACTAAGCATTTATTCCCACAGAGTACATATTAAGTCTTGAGTTAATTCATATATATGGAAGAATGTCTTGACCCTCAATCCAACATAATTCATAGGATCTCTCTGAGATCATGTGTGAGAATTGTCTTTCACCGTCCATGTCTACATATAGATTCAATTGTTGAGAATGCCGTTCAACCTTAGATTTTTCATATTGTGAGAAAACCATTCACATTATATCATAATCATGCATAAGTGTGTATATGAGAATATCCTTTCAACAACACAACAACTACATCATAATCATAAACACTTTTGTCACGACCCAGGAGTACCCCCCAGATGTGACACAGCGTACAAGACTCAGAAAAGCCTGATACAAGCCTCTTAGCATATCATAACATAAGATAATAGAAAATGGTGTGGAAATTTAAAACTTTATCTTTTACAATCGAAGTCTTTTATAAAAACAAGTGGAAGTCTACACGTTTTCACGAACCATCTATAACCATTAAGACTAAACTTTGGGACGCAACCTATAGAAAAGCTGTAAACATAAATAAAATGTAAAGGACATGGTGGTCAAGCCCTCGAATACTATGATGAATCACCAAAACTTCTCTTCTTGATCTACTATGAACCTAGAGACGAGGATGGAAGTCGATATCACCAAACCCTATACTTAGGGAAAAATGTAAAAAATATGGGTTAGTACAAAAGTGCACTAAGTATGATAGCCATGCATGAAAACCTTTAAAACTTGCTAAGAAGGATATTTTAGTTGAAAAGCATGCTATATGCCAAGTTTGAGAAACATCATGAACTTTAGTGTACAAACATAAGTCACAACATATTAAACATATAGATCACCATAGCATAATGAAAAAATACCACAAGCACCCTCAAAGTTTACTTGTGCAATGCATGAGTAAGATCCCATACTTAACTAAACCTCTTTAGTAGTCATAGTTCATAGTTCATACTATCATAGTAAATACTTACATCATCATATAAAAAAAGAACAATCTCATAGGTGACCCTAAGTTATACTTGTGCAATGCATAGATAAAGATCCCATAATCCCATCTACACTAAGTACCACTTTTAGGCCACCATAATCATGCTTATCATTCTTAAATCTCATCTTTAGGTAATATTCATAGACTAGGAACATTCACATTTAATATGTCATATCAAGAATAGCAACTCATAGCAACAATCCACATTAAGCATACTTCATTACATTTAGCCTTCACATTAACATACTTAGTAGCATCATCATAAGAATATTCATTTCATAAGACAGTATATCATAAAGGAACACACCATAACTACTCTCAAAGCCTACCTGTGCAGTGCATGGATGAAGTCCCATACCCCCCCCCCCTACACTAAGTAGTGCATTCTTGAGAAGCCATAGTTCATTATCATTAATTGTGGGGGTAAGCCTTAACCGACATAGACCATGTGAGCAAATCATTGAATCTGGTGTTACCCACACTTAAAAGGGATTCCTACTTGCCTAAGGTAGGAACGCTAATTTAGCTTAGGTGGATCCACTAGCTCATAACCTATGTGGCCACATAGTTTATGGGATAAGGAGATTGCTACTAGATACCCCCTCCTCAACTCACGTATGGGCATCCATCTTAAGAGATTGCTACTAGATACCCCACCTCAACTCACATATGAGTATCCATCTCAATCAATATCCACTCGGTGCTTAGCATTATTCCCCACGGAGTACTTAACATTTCATTTTTTGAGTTCATTATTATGGGAGAAATTGGATACGGAGATTGCTACTAGATACCCCGCCTCAACTCACATATGAGTATCCATCTCAAGAGATTGTTACTAGAAACCCCGCCTCAACTCACGTATGATTTTCCATCTCTATCAATATCCATCTCAACCCAACATCATTCATTAGATAGTTCATAGATTCAATAGGTGAGAATAACCTTTCAACAAAGAATCCCCATATTGCGAGAAAACCTTTCACAACATGTTATTATCATTCATAAGTGTACAGTTGAGAATAACCTTTCAATCAACACAACATCATTATCATAATCATAGATACTTCATTCATACTTCATTCATAAGTGTGTGTGTGTATAGTGAGAATACCTTTCAACAAAACCACCATTACATGATTGTCATAATCACATTACTTTCCAAGTATTCACAAAGCATTTGCATAAACATCATGATCATAAAACATTCTCTTAATTTTCCCTTCAAGGACCATGGATCACATTCAATCAACACACCTAGAATTACTATATTAGGCATCGATAATAACATGATTCAAGTAATCGATTCATAACATTCACAATTCTATAGTATTCTACAATCAGCAATCCATACCCACACTTTAAGATCCAATTTGGGAAAATAGGGTAATTCATGGATTCTTGAGGAACTCAACTTAATATCATATAAAATCATCAATATATCCATAGAAAACATAATTCAATCATTTAAAATGAATTTAAAAGGAATCCATGAGATTGAAGTCAAACCCTATCGTTTGGGTTTTCTAGTTTTGAAATTGGGGGTTTTGAAGGGGCTCTATGGGAGAAGGCTACCCATATATGAAGAGCTACCATACCTTATTGAATATTTACCACGAAATTGATGAGAAAAGCTTGATTTTTCAACCCTATCCTCACCTTTCTTCTTCTTTTTCCTTGAAGTTCTAGAGAGAGTTTATTTGGGGAAAAGTTGGTTATGGATTTTGATCTTGGGATAAATGAGGTGTATGGGGTGGTTAATGACATAAAAGTACTTATATAGGTCTATTATAACAATATAAAACGACATCACATCAAACAAACTTAATAAGGAATTTACCTAAAGACCCCTACACTTGATCGAATTGAAGCAGCCTACAAGCATGACCCAAGATCAATCCCCATGGACCAAGGGTGGGTCTACGAGGCGTTTTGCAGGTCTGTGGTTCATGTTCTTCAACTCCTTACCTTATCCCTTGACCCACGACACACAACCATGGGGCGTGGGTCCACCTACTGGGCGCACGTGCCATCCGTAGTAGGCCCCTTTTGGGCAGTTTCTTATGGGCTGATTTGGGTCCTCCTCAATGACCCTTGATTGGTCCTTGGGGAGTCGTACCTTGACGTTAAACCCCTAAAACAATCATTTTAAGTATGAGGAGTTATTTACGACTCTAATTCATACATAAAAGACTAAAACTCTCACGTAAGGCTCTAGTTTGACCTACTAGTTTTCCGGGTGTTACAACTTCACTCTCAAAGTGTTCTTAAAGCAGATATATAAACTTCATAAAACATACATAATATCATATTTTGCTCTTCAAGGGTAAAATATCATATCAAATCAACACATCTAGAATTACTACATTAGACATGGATATCATCATAATTCAAGTAACTCAATCACTACATGCATAATCTCATAACATTCTTCTTTCTCCAACAAACCCACATCACAAGATCATAATTGGGAAATATGGGGATCTCACGGGTTCTTGGGGATACAACAAAAACCATAGGAAATCATCAATTCATGCATAATATAACATAATTCAATTATTAGGATCAATTTGGAAAGGAACCCATGACTTTGGAATCAAACCCTAATTTTTGGGGATTTCTATCTTTGAAATTGAGATTTTGAAGGGACTCCATGGATGAATTCTATCCATATATAAAGACTACCACACCTTATCAATGAAGCCCAATAAATTTAGAGTGAAAATCTAGCTTCTTGAACCATAGCTCCAACTTCCTTCTTCTTGTTCTTCTTCTTCAAGTTTAGAGAGAGAATATTTGGAGAGGATGAAGTTTTGGGAACTTATTTGAGTTTTGGGAAATAATGAGGTGAATGGATGTATTTTGAGTTAAAAACACTTACATAGGTGTATAAAACTTAGGCAAAACGACCTCACTGAACACCCACTTAAAAGGGAACTACCCAAAATAACCCTTATTTTATGTGTGCTGCCCAGGGACAACGAGAGGCCACACGAGCCGTGGTCCCCTCTGTGGACCTTCGGGCAGTGGCTAGGTTGGCCTCCTCTGGACCCCTCGTGGCAAAGTAAAGAATACAAACCCTCCCACAACCCTTGATGGCCTTCACGAGCCGTCAAGTGGCTCGTGGGAGTGGGTCTCCTTTTGGGCAGCTTGGCAAGCTCACTGCCTAGCCAACCACAACCACACCATGAGTCGTGGTCCCCACCACGATCCGTGGTGGTGGTCATGGTCACTGCGGCAGTGTCTAGGGGAGAGTGGACTGCCCTAGTCCTCTCCCTTGTTTCTTGCCCAACTCCTTGACTCTAACCCTTGCGCTTTAGCTCTAGTTTTGCCTACTAATTTCTGGAGTGTTACAATATCTCCCCCTTGGGAACATTCCTCCTCGAATGATGATCTAGGAACGTTACGGAAGTAAAAACTCGAGACTAGACCCATCATGCATGCAACATCTAAATAATGCACAATTCAAAAAAAGGAACATCAACTCCAACTCAAACATACTCAATGCATCACAAAAAAGTAGGAACTACATCTAACAACCCATTATGCATGAAATCTCTACATCTCTCATTTTCGTAGGAGGAATTATTTTCTCCGAACTAAAAGCATGCTCAACACGATCTTATGGACCCTTTATGAGATTTACTCATAACAAGCATAGCTAAAGCATGTTCAACATGTCATCTCATGAAGCATATAGGCAACTCTTACTCAATACACAACAACATGAGGAAAATCAATCATAAAAACTCATTTTCTTGCTAAACATAAATTTGTCATGAACATGCATAACATAGGGAAATCATGGAAAACTCAAATAACACACATGACTACCAAAACATGGAAAACCCAAGAGGAACTACTTGCCTCAAGCTAGAATAGGAGTAGAAGAAAAAATATGAGTATAGAAGGATTTCAAATCGGCCTCGGCCTCCCAAGTAGCACCCTCAACTAGATGATTCTTTCACAAAACCTTCAAGGAAGATATTTCCTTATTTCTCAACCTCTTAACTTGCTGGTCTATGATATCTACTGGAACTTTCTCATATAAAAGACATTCATCAACCCCCAACCCTTCTAAGGGAATATGTATGCCAGATCTCCAACACACTTTTTGAGCATGGAAACATGAAACACCGGATGAACCGAAACCAACTCAGTAGGTAAATATAACTCATATAAAACTTTATCAATACGCCTCAAAAATTGGTATGGGCCTATATACCGGGGACTAAGCTTCCCTTCCTTACCAATCTCATAACACCCTTCATAGGCAAAATTTCCCAGTGGATCAAATCATGAACATTAGGGACACTAAACAACCTTGCTATCCAAGAATACCATCTCCCCCTTGGGAGAAAGCCTCAACTAATTCCTTAAATACCGCTTCCTTTAAAGTCAACTAAAATTGGATCAAGCCCCTTTCTTAACTTTCACATTCGCCACCGAATACGATCCGGACCCATTGCAAACCATAACACCACTGTTGGTAGGGTCCACTAATTGAACACCTAGTCGGGCCAACCTATGAACACATATTAACCAACTTTTTCTTATCATCATCGATATGGGCAACACTACCCATAGACAACCTACTAAGAGCATCCTCTACCACATTGGCCTTGCCGGGGTGATAAAGAACACTCATGTCATAATCCTTCAATAATTCCAGCCACCTCATTTGGCAAAGATTAAAATCTTTCACTAAACACATATTGTAAGCTCTTTTGATCGGTAAACACATCAACATGAAACCCATATAGATAATGCCTCCATATATTTAAGGCAAAAACAATCGCCGCTAATTATAGGTCATGGGTAACAGAATTCTTCTCATGAACTTTAAGTTTCCTTGACGCATAGGTAATCACCTTACCATTTTGCATAAGCACACATCCTAACTCAACTCTAGATGCATCACAATATACCACAAAACCATTTGGACCTTTCGGTAAGGTCAACACCGGGGTGGAAGTAAGTCTATCTTTGAACTCCTAGAAATGTTTCTCACAAAACTCCGACCAAATAAACTTAGGCATCTTTTGAGTGAAAGCCATCAAAAGAGAAGCAATAGAAGAGAAACCCTCTACAAACCTTCTATAGTAACCGGCCAATCAAAAAAACTTCAAATGTCCGAATTAGTTAGAGGTATTGGCCAACACTTGACCACGTCCGACTACTTAGGATCTATCTCAATACCCTTACATGACACAATATGCCGAAGGAAAGAAGCAGACCACAACCAAAATTCACACTTGCTAAACTTTGCAAAAAGTTGTTGATCCTTTAGAACTGGCAATAAAATTCTTAAATGATCCATGCTAATTCTCACTCCTTGAATAGATCAAAATATCATCGATAAACACAATTACAAATATGTCTAGGTATTGCCTAAACACTTTATTCATTAAGTCCATAAACGCCGCTAGAGCATTAGTCAACCCAAACGGCATAACCAAACACTAATAACAACCATACCGGGTTCTAAAAGCCATCTTTTGAATATCTTCACCTCTCACCCTTAATTGGTGGTAACCCGTCCTAAGATTAATCGTAGAGAAATAACTAACCCTTTTGAAGTAGGCTAAACACAATCTACATCCCTCACCCTAACTAGGTGGTAAAAGCAACCCTTAACCATAACCCTTCTAACCTTCATGTAAGGAATAACTAAGCTCTACACATATAACTTCCCCCTTCCACTCTAGGATAAGCTCAATTTGGGAATTGAAACATGACCATGAAAGTTCTATAAATTAACCCAACAAGAGAGCAGCCAACCCATACCCAAGATAACATCGAGATCTAACATGTCAAGCTCTATAAAATCAACAAGGGTTACTCTATGGTATATGGAGGATGAGGCATTTTTTATAAACCCTCTTAGCCACAATAGAATAACTTACAAGAGTATAGACAAACAACGGTTCTAAAAACACATCGAGGAGCATATGAAATCTCATAGCCACACTTTGGCGTCACAAAATACACATAACACCAGGTTCTAATAAAACATAAGCATCTATTAAGAAAATTATCAACATACTGGTAGCCATATATGAAGGATACCCTTTTTGACCTCTAGACTGGAGTGCATGGAACCTATATTGCTTTGGAGACCTCACACCCAAACAAATTGGCTTAAGGAGTGGGTCAACATGAGGTTCAGCCCGAGAGGGTGAGCCCTAGTCCCATATCCTAACACTCAGCTCGAGAGAGTGAGTGGGGTAAGGCGTAGGCTGGTCTTCATGCGGCAAATGGGTGTCCGAGAGGAACGCATTTGAAATGGGGTAAGTTGCCCGAGAGGGAACTTATTTCCATCTAAAGCTTAGCCTAGTCACTATTATCTTGCAAATTTCCTATCGAAAGCATGTACCCAACTATTTATCTCAACTTGTATTGCCGTCACACCCCAAGAACTCTTCCCCATACTTGATTTCCTTGTTATTTTTACTTATTAGTGACAAAACCCCCATTGTTATTTGATACCTTTGTGTCCCCCTTTAATTTACAATGCTTTTAATCGTTAATGTCTTTAGCTACGACTAATTAGAACTAAATTTTATTTTTACTATTAATTCTTATAATCGCTCCCTTGGGAAACGACCCCAACCCTTGGTTAGGTTAATATACTATTGCACGATCGTAGACACTCGTACTGGAAGTTGTGTCATTGATTACGCAACTGGAATTATCAAAATGGTGCCGCTGCCGGGGAGTGGTGTTACTTGAGAATTCTTAGTTAAGTAGAATTTTTTATTCTTCCTAGTTTTAGTTTTACTAATATAAATTGTAGTTTTGTTTTGCTAATTTGAATATCAGTGCAGGAACTAAGGATGGAAAATCATTATGGATATCACACGGATCATCACCTTCTGAAACTATTGAACCTCTAGGATAACCTCCTGACATTTAAACAGGTAGGGGATGAAACAATTCAGGAAATGTGGCTAAAGTTTCAATCAGTACTGCAACCATCCCCATCTCACGGGATGACGGACAACGGGCTACTGGAGTGCTTCTACAGGGGTCTTGGACCCGACATTAGAAGTATAGCTAATCACCTTTGCAAGGCCGGTATGCTACACCAGCCCTATGAAGTTGTAGCAAAACTCCTCGATGGCATGGTAGAATCCAACAAAGAAACAAAAAGGAAGCAGGAGTGGGATGCACTAGTCACCCAGTTGGATGTTCTTTCCACCCGAGTCACGGAATTGGAAGTACAAGCCATGGGAAAAGAAAAGCACTCCTCCCTTCTAGAGTGTAAAAATGGGAAGAAGCAGAGAGGTGTGCAGGATGATGAAGCTTTGTCACTCACTCAACAACAAACTGAGGCACATGAGAAGATGTTGAATGAAATGAAGGAGAACATCGAAATGCTAAACAAACCATTAGCCTCTCACTCCACAACTATTCAACTGCAGGATGCTCAAATTGTCCATTTGATATCAGGTCATTACCCACCATTAGTTGAGGACTCGCCTGACTACAACATGGACGACTATGAAAATAAAGAATAGTTACTGACTTGCGTCGTGTCGTGATGTTAACTAAGGTGCTATTTGGGAGGAAACCCAAAACCCCTTTATATTTTATATTTACGTATTGGTAAAATAATAATGTGTTGTGGTATAGGTTGAAAAGTGAGAACTGCTCGAAAAGTGCAAGGTGACAAGCAATAGATCCAATTGATGAGTCGCCAAAGAAGTCGGCGAACTCGACCCTAACCGCCGGTTGACTCTAATCATCTCCAAAAGTGAAGCCTGTAAAACTGGGCGAGCATGAGAACTTATTGGCACATCGCCGATTCTGTTGGTGATCTCATTGGCAACCGTCGTTTGAACTCCTAAGTTTAGTGGAAAGTTTTGTAAAACTTGGTGAAAGTGATTGCTCGGTTACACGCCAACTGCTCTGGCAATTCAGAATGATATCGTCGAGTATGCAGGAATTGGATGTCACTCGAGTAAAGTTAAAACAAGGCGGCTGTGAAGCATTCAAGAAAGTGGGTTAAAAATAGGCGTGTTAGGTTGTCTAGCGATACTGTGGAGAGCTTGCTGAATCACTCAATGACTCACCTAACGTCCCCACCTTGCCTTCTTTTTAATGATTAATTTTTGGAATGTCTGCACCCAAAGTTGCAGAAGAACAATGCCCCCCTGACAGATGGAGAAACCGCACAACCAGGATAATTTATTTGCCTCCCTATTTGTCTCACTTATTTTTATTTTTGAGTACTTCTAATTGCATTTGAGGACAAATTGCTTCCATTCGTGGTGGGGTGAGGCCCACCTTTGTGTGCTATTGATGTTTGTGTTTTTGTGTATATTTGGGTTGTCTATTTTTAATTGTGTTATATATTTCCTTTCGTGGATGTTTTAGCTCATGGCTCCTCTTTTTGATTTTTATTGAAGCAAATTTTGATCATTCTGAAAAATTGCCACCGTTTGTATTTTAAAGTGGATGTTCTTTTGCAAAATTTAAGTGTCGGTTCCAATCAATATTGATGACTTAAATAGTGCTCTCAATCAAACGAAATGAATGTACGGCAATGACGAGACCAAATAAAGTTGGTTAGACAATATGTGAGCTATTTGCATCTTGTTGTGATTATCCATTTATCGAATTAATTCTCTCATAATGACCGTTGCACACTAGAGAAAGTGTGTAGTCTTGTTTGACTTAAGTGTCGATGCCTTATGTGATTAGCTTACTTTGAACCATACATGAATAAACCTAGAATTTTCCCCGTTAGTCTTATTGATTTTGAAAGGTGTACTCTTAAGATGATCTTAGGCAACTTTAAAGAGTGTGAGCCAAATTTGACATATACATCTTTTGTTGCCTACCCGTGAGCATGTGAAACTCTTATGAACACCCCTTGAGCCTTACCTTTCTTTGGAAGAACCTTAATGGAACCCTAGACCTTACTTAACCCACTACCTATAATCCTCTTGATTTGTGGTTTAGTGAATAACCAACTTAGGCCAAAAGCCTAAGTTGGGGGTGTCGTGAAAAGGAAAAGGAGAAGTCAAAAAGTGCAAGAGAAAGTCTCTCTAACCCATGGTATTGAAAAATAAAATGGAAATCCTTCTAAATTAAAAAAATTGTATATATATATATAAATAAAGGTGCAAAAGGAGTTGGGTTTTCAAGAAATACATGGAGAGTAAATGAAAGGATGACTTAGAAGCACTGGAAGAAAAAGTTACAAGGTAAAGGAAAAGGACATTTTGACTACACCACATCTCATGAGGATGATGAAGTCACTGAGCCTAAATGACCATACCTTTGCACTTAGCCCCATTACAAGCCTTGAAAAGACCTTTTTGATCTTGAGTAAACCGAACTGAAAGTCAATTGGAAAATAAGGGAAAACCTATGGGTGAAAACATGCATTGTGTTCCTCTTTTTGAGTGTGAGCGTTGCATCTGATTCCTGGACTTAAATTGATTAGCCTCTACGTGTGATTATGTAATCATTCTTTGTGTGAGGGCATTTAGATACTTTCGTTGAACTTGAACTTACATTAGTAGAAAGTATTGTGAGCATGAGAACTGTTGGTAATGGTGTGTCACAACTTGAATCTTTGAGTACACAATTGTATCTTTGCATAAGTAGTTTGAAGTCTTGTTGTGTACATTCATGATTTAGTCTTGTGTAGCACTTTTTGAGACACCCTTTCTGAATTGTTGAACTTGAGTTTGCTTGAGGACAAGCAAAAGTTTAAGTTGGGGGTGTTGATGAGACCACAAATTGGACTCATTTAGGGCTATATTTTAATAGAAATTGTGTCCTCAAATGCTTATTTTATCTGAATATCTGATGAAAACCTTTAAGTTTCAGGTATTTGAAGTTTGAAGGAAAGCATGGACACTACTTCGCAAAAAGGAACGAAAAGGTTGAAAAGAACAAGAAAATAAAGTCCTGAGGATCACCGAGTTCACTTGGCAAATCGCCTAAGGGTCTCACTTCGCCTTTTCTTCCAGTGTGCTGAGTCCTGAAGGAAAGGATCAAGTCGGCGCAAAAAGAGAGCAGTCGGCGCATCGTTGAGAAGTTCCGTGAAGCAGTACTATGTCTCCCAATGACCAAGAGCACGACGATGCCGAAGGATGGTGCAAGACGGCGATGAACTACACCAAAGGGCCAATCGCCGAGTTGATCGGTGATTCCGACTAATGTCGCCGATTAATCCGCCGCAACACAGATTTTTGAAAACTATAAATACACGTTGATATTTATAGCTTAATATGATATTTTAGAAACACATTTTGAGTATCAGCTTTAGAACAATATAATTTTAGTACTTTTTATTTTACTGTCAAGTTTGTAAGGGTTTGAAGACTTGAAGAAAAAAGGGTTTCATCTCTTCCAATTTGGCCACGTCTCTTGGATTCTTCTTTCTTTCTCAAATCAAGACTTATTTCTCTACACCCATTTGATTTCAACATCATTGAAGGTATCATTTTCTATCTCTTGATCTGTGGCTAAAAATCCTCATTCTTGGGGTGTGATTTAGCAAATATGTGTTGATATTATTATTGGGTCTTACTTGTTGATAGGTTAGATGTATTTTAATGGTGATTTCACCTAGAGGTTGTGGTTTAATTTAATGGGTCTGTAGTTGCAAATATAAAGCCACCCATGTGTTTTCGGCTTGCCTGAGAGGGAGGTCGCAAAACCAAGACCACTAGAATGATGGCCTAAGGAGTGGGTCAACATGAGGTTCAGCCCAAGAAGGTGAGCCCTAGTCCCATATCCTAACACTCAGCTCGAGAGAGTGAGTGGGGTAAGGTGTAGGTTGGTCTTCAGGCGGCAAATGGGTGTCCGAGAGGAACATTTCCTATCGAAAGCATGTACCCAACTGTTTATCTCAACTTGTATTGCGGCCACACCGCAAGAAATCTTCCCCATACTTGAGTTCTTTGTTATTTTTGTTGTTTTTGCTATACTTGTGACAAAACCCCCAAATTGTTATTTGACACTTTTGTGTCGCCCCTTTAATTTACAATGTTTTTAATCTTTAATGTCTTTAATGAGAACCAATGGACAAAGTCCAAGCAATTTGGGAAGAAACCTTGAAATTCTAGCTCCAATGTAATCTTCTTCTTCTAGAGTGTTTATAGAGAGAGAGAGAGTTTAGAGAGAAGTGGGTTTTGATTTTATCATTTGGAGATATAAGGTGGAAGACTTGGTTATTACTTAATAAAACCCTAATGTACCTAATATAACTATTTATAACCATTTTTAACCCTTAATAAATCAATTAGTAAATTACAAAACTACCCCTACTTAGACCGTGTGGAGGCAGTGAACTCGAGTGCCATCCACGAGTCCCCATCCATGGGGCTTGGATTTAACCACGGGCCATACTGGCCACTCATGGTTTGGTACTGAGAGGATACATATGAGGGTCTTTGTGCGTAGACTAAGTCTCAATTCACAAGACCCTTCCACGGAGAGTGAGTCGGTCTACGGACCGTACTGTATTCTCGTGGTTTAGGACTGAGGGGGGTCATTTTGGAGGCCACTTGGAGGATTCTAAGTGTGGACTCACGACTCCCTTTCCACGGAGCGTGAGTCAACCTACGCCTCGTGGTTTTCCCCTCGTGAGTCCAACCTGTTTTGGACAGCTTCTACTTCTTTTTGGTTCCAAATTTGGGTCCTCCACAAGGACCCTTGGGTGGTCCTTGGGGAATCGTACCCGGACGCTTTGACCCCAAACATGATATTTTACATTTTTAAACCCTTTTACAAACTTTAGTGTATCCACGACACTCTAAAGTCAATTCACAAGACCTAGCACCTAACTAGTTCAATACACTAGTTTCCGGACGTCATGGTTGTTTCTTGACGTTTATACACTAACAGTTTCATACCAAATTAGTTACATTAAATTAGGTCTTGAAACATCATTTCTACTCTCATTAAGTCATTATTCATCATTTAGGCTCTAGCTTAGGTCGTTAGATTTCTGGAGTGTTACAATATCCCCCTTTATGAAATTTCGTCCTCGAATGACACTTTAATCACTCCTAGGGGAACCAAAACTTAAGACTAGCAGCCCAATCAACCACACATATCAATATCCCCTTTCATTCCATTCCACCAATAGATCTCTCGTAGGTCACGATACATTTTGGTGGCTCCCGAATGAATGGAATATCAGGAACCGTGAGCCTCTTCCAAAATTCTCCCCCTTAAGTCATCCACATCCGGTACACACAATATTCTTTGGTACCTAAGCACCCCATCTCCCCCTTGGGAGAAAGACTCAACGGACTTATCAAGAACTGACTCTTTCAACTCCATCAAAGTGGTATCGAGGTGTTGCTTGGACTAAACCTCAACCACAAGTGATGAGACAGAACAATGATGAACTATAAACCCACCCTTGGGGGAATCCCTTAGTTGGACACCTAACCGGGCCAACCAATGTACCTCCCGAACTAAGTCCTTCTTCTCATCCTCTATGTGAGCGACACTATGGACACTCTACTCAACGCATCCGCAACTATATTAGCCTTTTAAGGGTGGTATAGGACACTCATATCATAGTCCTTCAAAAGTTCCAACCACCTCATTTGCTGGAGATTCAACTGTTTTTGGCTAAAAACATATTGAAGACTCTTGTGGTCGGTAAACTGTCACGACCCAAGCCTAGGGCCTAGACGTGACCGGCGAATGGGGAACCCGAAGGAACCCCAAACAAGCCTCATAGCGTATCATAACACATCCTTGGTCGCGGAAGCAAATAAAATGACCATAAGCGATAAGCATAATCAAGGGGAAAATTGGGACTAAGGGAGCAAGAGAAACAAAAAAAGGAATGATACATAAATACCATAGATGAGTCAAGCTCAAGCATAATACACAACTTGTCCAACACCACCTCTAAACATGAGTACTTAGCGGGGGCCAAGACAAACTACCGGGCTCACCCTCATAGTCAAAACATAACTAAAAAGAAAAAGTCTTATACATAGCAAAAGATCA
>JAJOOO010079457.1:0-57993 GCA_029582685.1 Solanum piurae | reverse complement strand
ATTTTTAGTTAGTTTATAATTTTCAATGTTTATATATTTTATTTCAAAAAAATATATTTTGTACTCATGTGAATTTTACCGTCTTTACAAAAATTTCTATTCATTTAACGTTTCTTAAGTTTAGCTTATCACACAGGTAGGTGAAAATATATTTGATCTCTTTTTCAAACACCGTTAAGTTGTAAAAAACCGAAAAAAACCCGACTAAAACCGAAACCAAAAAAACTGACTTTGCGTGGTTTGATTTGATATTTAGATTTAATAAACCGACATAATTGGTTTAGGTTTTTTTTAATGAAAAACCAAACCAAACCAAACCGACCTATATGTACACCCCTACTTCTAAGTCATCAAGAATCGTGGTTGAGTTCAAAGGTTAGTTTTTTCTTGATTTTATTTTGTTAGCTTTTCGAAGAAAGGAGCAATTTAACTTATGATAATGGAGGTTTTTTTTCCAAACATGAAGAACAATAATAAAGAAGAAGACAATTGAGTTAATATTTATTTTTTCCAAGTTTATTTTAACACATTACCAATTTTTATTGGTCGGTGTTGTCTAAAAACTGCCCCCACGCGCCTAACATAGGTGAAGTCACGGACTCAGCCACGTAGGCCGAAAAGTGGTAAAAAATTAACTAAAAAATAAGTTCGGGGGGGTAATAGGACCTTAGTAAAGGTTAGGTGTGTCTCAGGGATTTTGGGCATAGGCTGGGGGTACTTATGCATTTTCCCTAAATTATAGTTTAACACAATTTACCTTTAAAATTACAATCTTTAAAAAATTGACCTTAATTAAATTTATTATTTTATATTTCGTACATCGAAATATATTTGTATAATTATTATTACAGGTACCCCTGGACTATGATCGAAATTTCAGAGACACCTTAACTAAACAAAGGTCCTATTACCCCCCTCGAACTCATTTATTTTATAATTTTATACACCTTTTGAGTTACGTGGCACACTCTGTGACTCCACATTAATGAGAATATTGTTTTGAATTCAAATGCATATGCGGAACTCAAATGCAAGTGATCATATTCTTAGTAGCAGTCGAGATTAGGAGAATTTTTGCCTGAGATAGAAGCTTGATGTTACTACGGGTCAGTGGTATCAGCTAGATAGTTATATTTTTGGGGTGAGTTTCTGCCTTTGAGTCATTTATTTGGTTCCTCTGTTTTTTTAAAATCCTAAACACAATATTATTGGCAAAAAAATTGAACGCTTTTTTTTAAAAAAATAAAATAATTAAAACCCTAACCACAATATTCCAAACAATTTAGTTAGGGGCACAATTTTATTAGAATTCTTTTTGCCTCAAACCTCTTTCCAATCATCAAGATGGGTTGAGATTAATTGTTTATACTCTCTGTATTTTAATTTGTTTATCTGGTTTTGACATGATAGGAAGTTTAAGCATTTGAGTTTTACAAGTTCAATATAAATTATTCGACTGATAAACAGACATCAGACACAACTTGAATCTATCATTCAACTAGACGATATGTTAGGGATTTATTCAAGGCAAAATCTGTAGTTACCGAGTCTGAAAATATTTTTTATAGATTCATGATGGTGTTTTATCAAAAGATGTAAGAAACATCAGTAAACCATGGACCAAAATTTGTTTTGTTAACAGGCAATTGTAGCTTCAACAATTGATTCTCCAGTTAAGGTCCTGCATGACAATATAGATGATATAAATAAACATCAACAGGTGGAAGTTAATGATGAAATAAGCAAGGAAGATTCGATCAAAATCAGCACAATCTCAATCATGCTTTGAACGTGGCAGATTTATCTCCAGATGTTCAGTCAAGAGGGAAGAAAAACAGGGCTAATGTTGAAACCAGTAAGACCATAAGAACTATCTAGATCCATATATAAATGTTTCAGTGCTAGATCCATTATAAATGGATCAATAATATAGATCAACAGTATGTTTTGGTGCCGAAAAAAGTATCAATTCCTCAAGAAATAATATTTGAAATATTCTCATGGCTTCCTTGTTGACACCCAATTTTTGCGCTCCACAATATGAATTAATCATCGAGCTTCTTCAATTTTAAACGATTTAAAATAATTAATTTTGCAAAATAATAATAATAATAATAATAAATATAGTTTGCAAGTTATTTTAAATAGTTTCGTCACTTTGTTTTTATTTATTTTATTGTATTTTATGAATATCCAAGAATATTTCAAAAGATTTTAAATTTTAAATATTTTATTAGTGATGATTATAATTAATGAGTTTTATGAAACTCAAATTTTTTCTCAAGTTATTTTTACGTAACTTTTGTCAGTTTTATAAGTTTTAAAATAATATAAATGTTTTTATAGTTATGTATATAATTAGTATATTTTATAAATGTCTGAAAATTATCTCAAAAGATTTTACGTTATAGTCAAGTATTTTATTAATTTACTTTAGTTTAAGTTATAGTTATAATTCCGAGTCAATTAGTTAGTGATTGAATTAATTATTTTATTTCGTTAAGATTAAGAAGCTCGTTAATTAATTAATATTAATTCATCTTATTTGGTTATTAGCCAAATCCCCTAAACCCATTAAACAAACCATTTAGGGCCTTTTATTTAGCAATTCCAGCAGCCCAACACCAATTTCAGCGGCCCAGTTTTATTCCAATCTCCTCATACATTTCCAGCCCATTCCAAGCAATAGCTCAACAACAATTCCAATTCAAAAACCCATTTCATAACAACAACAACAAACAACGACCCCACCCCCATACTTGCCTTCGTCTTCTTCACGCTAAATCAACCCGGAAATCATGTTTCTGACCTTGCAAGAACCCATACCCTGCAAACCCATCACCCTCATGTCTCCTTTCCCCCATTTTAAGGGTTTTTTTCCAAAGCTTTCTACTGTTGTCTTGAAAAGGGGCACAAGGAATTCGAATTTTAAATTGGAAATTTCACGCGATTTCCCCGGAATTTCCATCTATATATTCAGCTATTTTAGTCACTGTTGGAAAAAATTGGATTTTGACACGGTTTTGACCTTAGTTTTAAAGCAATAGTCGTTTTACACTTGAAAATTTCAAGCGATTCTTTAATCCTAGTTCTAAATTCCTTGGCTTGCTGTTAGTATTTAATTCTCCCGGTAGAAGAATCACTGTCCAAGCTCGTCGTCCTAGTCGCTGCTCGAAAAGAGGTAAAAAATTTCTTAGCTTTTGTTTAATGCGTAGTTCTTCGGTGTGTTTCGTTTATGTGTTCTTAGCTTTGTTTTAGTCCCTATATGTTGGAATTTGGTTGATGTTTGTTAGCTAATAATACTTCTTTAATTTTTTTTACTGTTAGTATTTTTATTGAAAAATATCAAATGTGTTTCTCTGCTTAGAGCTACTGTTTTCTAAGTTATTTATTTATCTCTTAGTATTTTCTTCTTTGGCCTGATGATCCACTCTTGCCCATTTTTTTTTATATGGTTGAAGATTGTTCAAAGTTCTAATCTGCTAGCAACTTGTTTGCTATCTCTGAAGAGTCATGTAGTCATCCTTCTTTTGTATTTGTGTTTGGCTTTCAGTATACTCACCTAAAAAATTTAAATTTATCATTGCTTGCTTGAATCTGCCTCAATATCGTTTAAGTTATAGACTTGTTTTTTTTTATTTCGTGATTAACAGATGAGTTTTAATTCATCACATATTTAGCTAATAGTGTTGAGTTGATATTTATCAAATGCTAGTTCATTATTGGTTGCTTGACATGGTTTAATTTTCCTACTGTTCCCAGGTGATTAGAACCTTTGCTCCACTAACATAACAAGGGTTTAGTCTTTTTCCTAGCCTAAGTTAATTTCCCAAGATTTTAAGTTATATCTTGTTTTAATATTAATTCCGTAATTTGTAAATGCACCTATAAATTTGAGGTTTGATGGTTGGGGTCATGTTGATCTTGTAGTAGCCATTACAAGTTTCTCATCCTTTCACAATTCAATATAGGTGAGGAGATATATGCCTTAAGTTTTGAACTATTTCTTTGCCAATCATTTTATTTGGAAGTTAACCGTTTTGATAAATAAAATGTAGCTTTGACTTTGTATATATGCGAACATGTAGACATGCGAATGTAACCTTTCGGGATGTTGCTTTAATCTAATTCTCTAGTTGTTATTTTGGTGCTCACTGTGTTTAAATATTAAAGTCAATGTGTGACGGTTTCCAAATCTACTAATCTTCCTCTGTTAATTACTATATATTTCTGAAGTGTTGATTGTTGTTTAAATGGTCCTTATGTCATGATCGGTAGTTATGAAGATACCCTTTGATTGACTTTCTTTATTCACTATGAGAAATATATATTGGTCATGAAATATTCTTAATTCTCATTGGCTTCAAATTATAATTTTACTTGCCTTATGGTTAATTCCAAAATGTCCCGACAGTGGATAGTAATGCGTTTGTTGGTTAAATTGTGGTGAGGGACAAGTTGTTGAAATGAGTATCCTTAAACCTTATCACCCAGTTTATTAAAGAATTTGCTCACTTACTTATCTTCATCTCCTTTGTTTTCTTATGCATGAATACTCTCCCTCGAGTATCTTGGATTCCTCCTTTCGCATTTTTCTCCATTGAGTCGACCCCCCTATATATTCGGAAGCTGTTACAGGTTCCAGGGCTCCAACACACTGCTGGAAATTAGTCCAAAAGCCCAAGAAATGGGTTGTACGCATACTATATACAACAGTATACACGGATATACAGATCAGTGCAACAAATACGTGACTAAAAACGGAAATATAGGTCGCAGGGGAAGAAGTGGATAGTATAAATTTGATATACGGTTCAATATACAGGAAAATTGGTCAAAATCCGACCCGTATACAAGAATATACAGCTGATGTATACCAAAAACGGGATTGAGTAAAATCCCCAGAAATGGCAGTGAATTTAGGCCCAAGAGAGGCCCAAATTCAATTTCTCCTTTACCTAACTTATTTAATTGTGTGATTACTCATTTATCTATTTTTTTTATATTTTTATTTTTAATTGCGACTTAATTAAATTCCCCAAAAGATGAACCATATTCTTTATGTTAGTTTCTTTAAAAATAATTCATTCTTATCAATTCTTATACTTATTCAAATATTTTTATTTTAGTCAAAACTTTCACTTATCTTTAATTAGATTAAAATAATTTCTTGGTTTATCTACCAAGTTGGTTCGAATTATTATTTCTAAAAAATGACGTAAATAAATTTTAACTAATCTAGTTTTGTTAAAATTCTAATTACTTGTCTCTAATTCAAATGTTTCGATTAAGGTCTCATTTTCTTAAAAATTAAAAATTGTTCTTTTAATTATTTTCTCAAGTTAATCAAATATTGTAAATTATTATTTTTTATGTTAAATCATTTTCCCAAAGAATTAGTCAAAAAATATTTTAGTCAAGTCGCAGGTCAACCGCATGTTAGCGGACACTTCAAATGCTTAAACCCTTCTCGAAGTGTAAATTGAACCCCGAACCCTCTTTGGTATTTTCAAATGATTTTTTCTGTTTAAATCTTTGAGAATTATAAGTTTTCTTAATTTCTTTAAAAAATTAAGTGGCGACTCTTTCCTAAGTATTTTTCTTTAATTGTTTTAAATTTAGAACATTTCAAAAAGTGATTTTTCTAGAGATAGTAAAATTACGGCACAACATTCCTATTGAAGCCATCAAGTCGTTAATGCACGTTTTCAGATTCTGTAATTCTCTTGTAACTGAGTCAGATTTTGTGGATATTCATTGTTGTCTTTGTATGACCCCTTCATGGTGGAACACATTTCTTTCTCCATTTAAGGAAAGCTCTTTACGCCGATGAGAAAAAGGAACATGGAAATATCTCGGCCTCCCTTTTTCAAACGGAGAGATTTGATGGACTCTATAGGTGTTCGAATTCTTTGTTGGATTTCGTTAATGGTTTATTTTGCATTTTGAAACCATTATTTATGTGAGGTACTGCAATTTTCAATCCTATAGAAGAGAAGTAAGATTTCTTCCCGATCCAAATAAAGGTATTCTTGACATAAGTATTCATTAGGTTTTGAGCCAGAAGAGAAGAAATACAAAGTGTTTTTGTCAGCAACACAATAAGGGTACACAAAACAATGGGTTTTAACTTTAGGCATAGATAAATCGTGGAGAGAGACTCAAAGAATTACTCCTTCTACTCCGTGTTGGGTTCGAAAGAGATTAGGACGTCATGCGGAAGGTTACAATGCAAATCATATGATTAACAAATCAAACAACAAATAAAAGTAAACTTAAAGACATAATATTATTATATAATATATGACCAATTGGCCTACCTATTTAAAAACTAATTAAAAGCATAAAACTGTAGGGAGAAAAAATCTCCCCATAAGAAAAAGTCTCTAAACAACTACATTGTGGATTCTATTGTGTTATGCTATGAGAATAGAGATCTTTAATTTATAGATCTCCAAATTTTTCCTTTAAGCAAATAATAAATCAAATATGGAAGAAAATTATATTTTCATTTCTGAAAAAGATCAATCATTTATGATAATACTTTGACTTTTCTTTAAGGAAAAAAATAAACTTCAAATAAGGAAATAAAATCAGGGCAAAACCCTAACAAATCTCCCCTTTTGGCTGGATTTTCTTGACAAACCTTGATTCACCTTCTTCAGATGCATGATAATCTTCGTTCTTCACATAGTCTTCATCACTGCTGCTTTCCATGGTTAAGAACAAAGTTTAAAATATATGGGTTAAAAATAATTTTAAAATATTTTATTTTTATTTTCAAAGATGCAGCAACACAAATGTTGAAAATACGATTTAAATCTCTTCTCCACATGTAGCTGGACAAAAATCTTCATTATTATCGAATTTATTGCAAATTGATTTGAAACCGCGTTGAACCTGTCTTCAACCTCGTTCAATTGAATCATTGAACCATATGCTCTGATACCACTTGTTGGGTTCAAAAATGATTATGGCGTCATGCGGAAGCTTATAATTGCAAATCATATGATTAACAAATCAGACACCAAATAAAAGTATACTTAAAGACATAATATTATTATATGATATGACCAATTTACCTACATATTTTAAAACTAATTAAAAGCATAAAACTGTAGAGAGAATCTCTCTACAAGCAAAAGTCTTTAAACCACTACATTGTGCTCATGACACTCTGGCTAAAGGAAAGATGCAGTCATATTGATCAGGGCTATTTTATGGCAAGGGAGCAGGTTAGTATCACCTTACTATGTGAGTTGTTGCCTAGTGGTCATTTGCCACGTGTCATCTCCCTGTATTTCGTGTCAATAACAAATGTCTTTTCATTTTCGAAATCCAAGGGTAGCTCTTGTTCAGGGACCCAAATCAAATGATAAAAAGGCCCGTGATCTATACTTTTCCTATTCAAATCTTCAACGTGTTCTCTCCAAAAACAAAAAAAAAGACTTTTCTCTTTTTTCTTTTTGTCTTCATCTCACTCTCAATATGCCAAATCCTTCATCCCATTCAAAGGATCTTCCTTCACAAGAAGTTGAAAACCCTAATTTTTTCTAGTTTTCAACTCTTCCTGAGGAACCTTCTCTTTCCACTCCAGTGTGTGGTATATGTGAAATAGGTGAGTTTAAAACACTTCACACTAAGATACTGGCTTCACCCTTAGTAGAAACTATTAAAGCCCTTTCGTGTTCACCCCTTCTAATCCTATCCTCTCCAAAGGCCTCAAATCACTCTAAGGCTTAGTTTGTAGTCAAACTTATTGATGGTGGGCCTACTGAAGAACTAGATTTCACATCTCAAATATGGCCATGTCTCTTTAATGATGTCTGAAAGAATGTTCGGTGGTGATTTGCCTGAAGAAAAGGGGGTTGAATCTAACATTCTCGCAGCAGGAGAGCAATGGGTGGTTCAAAGCCTAACTACTTTGAAGGGAGATATTTATCCTTCTTTCTGTGAGGTTGTGTACAAGTCACCAGATCCAGTCCCCTGTAGGTTCGAACCCGTGTTTGGTAAAACTCTTGCGGTTGTGACACAAGTTAATTTTGCTTAGGAGGATGTGGAGGATGGTGAAGAAACCCATCTTTCTTGGAAGAGGATAGGGATAAGGGGGCAAATGCGGTTGAATATATCAATGGTGGTAAAGAAAAGTCAGGTGCCAACAAGGAATCAATCTCTGTGGTACCTAGTGAATCTGCACAAAAAGGGAAAAGTAATGCAAAAGAGACATTGGTTGAATCCTTAACCATTAAGGTCTCTCGAAAGTATGTCGCAAGAGGGTCACATAAAAAGTTGATGGGGAGGGGGATGTGATGGGGGTAAACAAGGCTCAAAGTGCTCGAAATAGAAGAAAGAGGAAATCTAGTGTAACTGAGGAAGTTTTACATGTGGACCCTATAGTTCTTTCCAAAGAGGGTGGGTCAAGTGACATAGAATCTGATGATATTGTGAATGTTTTTACCAAAAGACGAAGGGAAGTAGAAGAGCAACGAGTTAAAGCTCTAATAACCAAGAAAACTAAAAGGAAATCACAAGCAAAAGATGTTCCTGCAAAATCAAAGGTTGTTCTTATGTCTAAACCAATGGAGGAACCAGGTCCATAGGTGAAAAGAGGGGGAGAGGATAAAGGCCTAACCAGGGAAGAAAGGATTGAAGTTCTAAAAAAAAGGTGTTGAATGGCAGGGTGTTTGACCTTGAAATTCTTATCGAACCTGGAATGTGCTACTTGGTAGATTATATGACACTGCAAGATTGGGAGCATCTGTCCGAGTGTCCTGTGCCGTGATTGCATGAATCAGAGGTGCACAAATTCTACTATCAGTTGGTCCTATTGTAATATGGAGGAATAAGCACGAGTGTTCATGGAGTGAAAATTACCCTAAGTGAGTAGGTCTTAGGAATCATCTTGGACATACCCTACAAAGTGATTAGGGCTGTCAAAGGCTGCAAAACTTCAATAGATTATGTCCAAAGAGCTAAATAATTTGGAGACCTGAAGTGCGCTTGGGTTCCTAAGAAATTTCTCAAGGGAGAACATCAATTGTATTTTGAATTCGTCAACAAGGTGTTGCTGCCTCGCACAGAAAAGCGAATAGTTGCATCATCAGCAAACCTTTTTGTCATGGAACAGTTGTATACTTATGAGGCGATCAATTTTCCAAGGATTAGGCTGGAGCATATGCACAGGATTATGACGGTGAAGAATGGTAAGCATGGGATAACCTATGGATATCTTCTAAACTCGGTTTTCGATTACTTTGGTGTGCCTCTTGGCAGGGGAGTGGCATGTACCATGAATCAAACCTTCTCAATGTCCACCCTTATTGAATGTGAATGTGTGGAGGGTAAGGTGAAGGCCAAATATCAAGTCTCAGAACTCCTGGAGAAAATAGAAGTGCTTAAAAGAGAAATGAAGGACTTTACGACCCTTCTAGATGAAAATGAGTTAGAGATTACTCGACTTAAGTCTTTCTACAACAGGCAAAGTCCCAGGGACCAGGTACCAGTGCAGATGCACAGGGGAAATTCGACAAGTTGAGAGTTGAAATACAAAAATGATAGATTCAAATTGCTTACTAAGCTAGGAAGTTAAGTCTCTCACCAAGCAGCTGATTCAGGCTCATACTGATGCCAATCATTGAATGAACATTCTGCTTTAGTCCTTTTCTCCTCGACTTCTCCCATCCTAGAGTGTCTCTCCATTCTTCCTTTCATATTATCATTGGCAGTGTGGTCTTAGTTGTGTGATGCTTAACAACTAGTTTTGTGATACATGATCTACATCAATGAATTGCCCTATTTATGATGTGTCTTTTTCTTCTCTATTTTGCCTGTTTGCTCAAGTACTATGTGTCTGTAGCTCTGAATTCCTTACTGTTTGCCTAACACTTGCGTATGCTTACTGCTCTAACTTTTCAATGATGTCAAATGGGGAATATTGTACACGTTGTTGACGGTATTAATGATAGGGGGAATGATAAAATGAATGAATAAACTCAATGAGACTGTTTGTTTGTCATCATCAAAAATGGGGAAAATGTAGTATTTCAGGTGTTTTGATGATCCTCACAAATGCCGGGACCCATTCCCTGGCAGAGTAGCTCTCGTCCAAGGTCAATATGGTGAACATCTGTAAATCTGTCTTGTCAGCCGATTGGTGAGAAGGACAGTGTACTTCTCCAATCGGAACGGACTAGGTTGTTTCTTCAGTGGATAATAATTTTTGTTGTGGTTGATATATATTCAAGTGAACAACAACAAAAATATTAATTCATCAAACAGGGCGATTTATATCTTTCAAAAAAACAAGCTTTAAGAACACACACGACAAGGGACTTGATAAAGTGAAGAAAAATAATCTTGAAGTGCTGATGTTTTAAATGCTTGTATTGTGCTAAAATTGTAGGTTTCATTTCTCATCTATAAAGAAACATATCAAAGTTCTTTCTTGGGTACTGATTTTAAGAACACAGTTAGAGTTAATTTTGAGTCGTAAAGTTGAAGTATATATTATTTAGTGGTAGTTAATATAGTGGATAATGGATGAATTGCTTTGGCTCAGTTAAATAATAGAGTTATTACTTAGTGTGTGATTAAGAATTTAATCTCATTTGTTGTATTTGAAGTTTATATTCACTTTTGCTTGTGATTAGTGAAAACCGTTGAAAATCCTATGTGACATGTAACACCCCTAAATATTAACCAAGAGTCGCATGTCGATTTACCGTTGCTTAATTACTACAATATGTTTTATTCTCATTTTGGGAACTTAAAGTTTTGTGATATTTGAAAACTTGCTTAACATAAATTGTGATCGTAATTTAAGGTATTGTATTGGAGTATTTTCGTAATAATCTAATTAGAATTATGTATAACTTTATAAGTAGGTGAGGTATATATATATAGGTGTATATGTATTCATTTTGGGCAGCACACAACTATTTGGGCAGCCACCTTTTGGAGACAGCTGTGCATTGTGATAAACATCACTTTTGAGACTATATTTTGACACCTCTTCTAGTCAAATTTGTCTCACCTGAAGTATAAGAACCTTAGAACATTATCTAACAAGTTGTTCTTCAAAATCACAAGAGAAAAACTTGGCCCTTTTGACTGGAATTCGAGACACACACTTCTTTTTGGTAAGTGGTAAAATCTGTTTTGGAGCTGGGTAGTGTTTAGAATTTAAAGCATAACTTGAGTTATAGAACTTAGTTTACAGTGAATGAATATGATTTGGAAATATAATTCGTAGAACTACAACTCTTCTGTTTATGTAAAACTCTAATTTAACTGTTATGGATTCGAAATATGGGACGCAACATAGGACAAGTTTTGTCCAGAGTTCGAAAGTAGAAATCCTGTATGGACAACTGTTAGTGTTTTGAATATATCTTTTTGTACAAAATATATTTTGCGGTGATTCTTGTTTTTTTGCAACCTTAAGAGATGTACCTACATCTTTCATGAAGGTTATAAAGTCTAGTTTTCCCGTTTTCCTTTTCAAATCTAAGTTGCGACATAAGGTACTAGGCTTGCCAGAATCCCTGTTTTGGGAGCATAGTCGTATTTGTACAGGCTAAGCTTACTTGTGATGATAATCCTGTTTTACTTCGACATTATTGAGATACTAGGAATTAAAGAAGTTATTTAATTGTATTTTTAAGGTTGTATATACTCGTGAACAAGTTGAGGACCTTGATACGTTGGTTGGTCTACGGTCTGAACTCGCGAAGTTGTGTTGGACTGCTTCTTTGCTAAAGCACTGAGGTTTGTGTATAAACTTGTACTTGCACTCTTTTAACTGCTAGTATATCTGAAAGTTAATCTTGGTACCTTGGTTACCTCTTGTCACTTTGCATTGTCGTGTTGGTATCCTTTAAGACATTAAAGACGCTTGTGTAACTCGCCCACTTGTACGGATTGTTTGATCACTTGGCACTATTGTTGGGATCTTGTCCTTCTTGTGGCTTTGACTTTGTCACTATTGGCATGCCTCTTGATTCGGATCATTTGCCATCTTGACTCTGGATTTTTAGTCCATCCTAAGAATGGAAGTTGTCCATTTTAAGTACGAACTAGAAAGCTATTTTTAATATGGTTCTTGGTTCTCTTGATTATTGGGCTTTGACCCTTCTTGATACAGGCGTCGACCCTTCTTGATACCTGCTTGTGCTTGGTGTGACGACATGATGTATATATTGGGTGAGCCTTGTTATTGAATCTCTTGGAAAATGGTGCTATGAGCGTTCTTGACATTTGGATCTTTAAATATCTAACTTGATACTCTTATTATATTGTTTACTTGATTTAATTATTATGTTTCAATGGTGCTTCCCATGACTTGAGAAAGTTAACTTGGTGAATCGGATGGCTCCAAACCTATAGTTTTTACACCACTAAGCTATATGCTTAGCGATAGTTGTTTCTATCGTAGGGAATGATCGAGAGGAGGCGTGAAGCGGGTCATTGAAGATGGAGATTTTGAGAGCTTTAAGGAAGATCACATTTGCATATAGGCATCTATATTTTGTATAAACTTTGAGACTTGTACATGATCTATGTGTTGTATATTTACATGAAATTTTGAGGACTAAGTTGATCATGTCACCATGAGTTGTAATATAAGTATGGCTCTATGTTTTGTTCTTTTGGGGTGTGTAAACCCAAGTCTTATAATATATTAAATCCACTAATTTTGAATGATTGTGTGAAGCATGAATGACCTAGTTTTGGTACTCGAAAGTTGGTAATATTCTTTTTATGTCATTTTTACTAGTGTGAGGGCAATATATGCATAAAATCTCGTGAGTTATTGGCTTATATTATTTCGGAAGGGTCGCTACATGACAGGTCGCGGTTTTAATCCCTTGAGCAAGGAGGTTTCCACGTAAAATTCTTTGTCTTCACTGTTGATTAAATAAGTTCTTTACTACATTTCTGCTGTACTATATATATATATATATTACATGACTTGATATACACAATACTCTCATTCTTTTGTATCTGCATTCTTTTAACAGTCTCCGCGAATGTGTGATATGAAAAATGTTGAAGATAAGGGAAGCTAAAGATATGGAACAAGATGAAAAATATGGCGCAATCAACGTTATACACGTCCTAGTGCGATTCTAACTACACGTTGATTGTACCACGTTGTTCAACATGTTCCATATCTTTAACTTCCCTTATCTTCAACAAAAAGCTATACAAGTATTTATTGTGACTTACTTGGGACAAGTAGCATTAAACGGTTTCTTGTTTCTTTCATATCTAGGTGCAATATAATATTTTCTGTAAGTACTAACACTTAAATAATGAGCAACTAAACTTCTAATTTTCATAATTCGTAGAGATTCAGATGCAGTAATGAACGATAAATAAGAAGAACATGCAGATCTCACACAAAAATAGAACGAGCACATGAAACACATAAATTTTTTGATGTTAATTTGAAATTCAGGAATTTTATCGCAGAGACATGTCAATAGAGGCTTTTTAGGAAACTTTTTTCATGAAAATATGGAACATGTATAACCAATAAACAACGCATAAATATAGAAATTAGATAGTTATTTTTGTCCTTTAATAAAATATATTCACCTTTGTTCAATCTTCCCTTCTTTGTTGATCTGTTTCTGCTCTTTGTTAGATAAACTCTCATAGTTTCAATGATCTTTTAAGATATGAACTCCCCCGGGGTGCCCATGATCAACTAGTTTGCTCAAACTCGAATTCCTCGACAGGGTGCTCGAGATTCGTTCTGAACCCTATGCACGCAAAGGACATATGTAAACCCTACCAAATTTCATATTTAGGACTCAATGGATTAGTCCAAATTCCCATACGAGATCATCTCAGCATAAAAGTGGGTCCCACCCTAAACTCTTTTTTAAGCTAAAATCCACAACGGAACTTGGAATTAGCTCGGAAGCCTTGGGATTCAAATGAAAAGTCGTTCTATCCCAAACTCAACATTCCGGAGCTAACCGAATGACAAAATTCTCATCCAAGCTCGTTTAATAAGAATTTTGACTAAAGTCAAACTTAGGCCTTAACTTGAAAGTTAAAATGCCTAATCGTACAGACTCGCACTAAAAGCCTCGGGAGGTCTGCCAACAATGCTACTAGCCTAAAATGATTCTTATGGAGCTGATGGATAGTTAAAATTCGATTTTGGGGTGATATTCTTAAACTTTTGATCAGAACGGACAGTTCAAAGTTCAAAAGCTCCAAAACACTAAAACTCATGTAAGAACCAAAAGAACATCTAGGTGACAAAAATATTAGTCACAGGAAGTGATAAATGACTTGGGGTCGCTAGAGGAACGCTCTAAATGACAACATGAGGCATAAATATAGAAATGACATTACAACTAATCTATTCTTCTAGAGCTAAAAAACATAGACGAGAAATTTTTTATTGTTAAACACACCTTTGTTTCGGGTAGTTTCACTATTGCTACACAATCTTTAAGAAAGGAAACTTTATTGCTTTCCTAGAAATAAAAAGAACTACAAAAGAACGTAAGAAATTTCTAATAATAGCCTAAGACATGATGATATTGTATATAAAATATAATCTCATTTTTATTTTATCAATTTCTATGACTGGGATCTTTTTCTGGATATATAGGCTGTTAATTATTTACCTTTTATGTTAAGTTGATCGAATATTTTTTAGTAGTTCAATTGATTATCTCATTTTTATTTTTAATGGATGACAATGGTCATCTAAAGACAAAATCATTAAAGAAGGTACAATAAGCTTGTAAGATTAGCAATTTAATACAAGGAGTTTACATTGAAAGGCATGTGAATCGATAGAGAACGTTTTCTTCGTACAAAATTGAGTGTTTTGTAAACCAACATGTGGCATTTGAAATGTTGTAGTGATATTCTTGGAAATAGGTAGTTGAAGAGTATATAGTTGTAACTTTTAAGTCTTTGTCATCCCTTTCTTCATGTTTATTTTCAATCTTCATGTGGAAACTTTCAGCATTCATTTAATTATAGCATAAAAGATCAATTAATATTAAGAAGATAACTATATCAATGTATAAAAATTGTATAGTAGATAATATATACAAGATAAAAGAAAGTGATCAACTAGTAATTCATTCACATTCATTTATTAGAGGTTCTTTTTTTGGTTAACAAGACTTAAACGGTTACATTGTTTTCCATACTAGCTTTTACATATAGGTGGCTAACTTATTACAAGTAGTCCGTGGAACTAATTTAGTCAGAGGAACTCCTTCATGATATGCCTTAATTAACGGGATTACAGGGTCACGAGGAGTTAGCATGATAGTAGCTTTAGAGGACGATCTCAGCTTGGCACCTATCTTTGACAAAAAGTCTACTACTTGATTTGCCTGGCGGAATCTATGGAGGAGAACTGGGCTCCCCAACTTCTCCATAAGCAACCTGCATGAATCAATTAAATCAGCATAAATGGGTTCAAAGAATTTCAGTGGAGTCAGTTTCAGTTTCAATTTCAATGGACTATAAATCATATGTAATAGCTATTTGGAGTCCTTGATGAAGGGCTTCTAATCTAGCCATTACATGATTTTGCACCTTGACATATTTATAAAAGCTCGTTAACCAAACTCCCTCGTGTTTAATATGATGATACCCCCAATGCCTCCCGAGTTGCTAATATTTGAGTAGGAGCCATAGGTGTTGTAACACCTCGTATGCTAAAAAACCAAAAGTGCAGAATTTTAGAAGTTGCAGGTGCCACCAACGGTGTCACCTACGGACGTATGGTGACCTACGGACCATAGTGTGACCTATGGACCATAGGGTGACCCACGGATTGTAGGTGGGGTCTGTGGTTAGCCACCTGCAGCCCTCCCCAGAAACTCAGAAAAAAATCATCTAAGGGTCGATCCACAGCCGGGCCTACGGACCGTAGGTCAGACCACGGGCTGTGGTCTTGGTCTGTGGATAAAGACCCCCGAACCCCCTCTATGAAGCTAGTCGACGACTGATAGGACGAACCGTAGGTCAGTCAACGGTCCATCGGTTGGCTCCGATAACTTTTAAGTCAGGGTCGTTTCGGTCTTTTCCCTATGTGTTGGACACCTAAACTATGTTGTTTAACCCCTAAACTACGTCGTTTTGGTCAGATTTGTCCTAGTAACTAAATTAGAACTTACCCTAGTCAAGTCATTCTCCAAAATTCATCCAATTTGAACAAAAAGGAGAAGAAAGAGTCGACCAACCCTCTCCAAGAACACAATAAGGTTTCCTCCAGTCCAATCCCAAAATTGAAAGATTTCTCCGTGAAATTCATCACCAGGTATGTGGGATTTCACTAGTGGGTTCCTTTCACCCATTTGGTCCCTAGAATTCAGTTAGATTCTTGATTATCTATATCAGGTTTAGACCTAGGGTTTCTTGAACTTTAGAAAAGAGTTGTAATTCAACTATTAGACTAGTCCTAATCAGATTATCATGTTTTGAGGAATTGTTGCTTAGCTTCTTGCATGAAACTCAAAATCCTAGTTGTGTGGATTTGTTTAGTTCATGATTGCACTTGCTAGGTCAGTCTTATTCAAATATTCATGCTCATGTTAAGAATGTTCCATTATCGGTACATTAATGTTGCATTTTCAATTATCATGTCAGTATTTGAGCTATCCAGTTTATATTGAGTAATGTTGTATTGTATACATTTTAGTTGGGAATAGGCTTAATATTGAGTGGACTATGGTCAGTCACCTCATAGTCCCAAAACTACATGCCCCCGTAGGTTAAGTCCCCTATGTGGATATCATATTTAGTGATCACGCCAGTCATGCCTTTATACCCTTGGTAAGGTATATGAGGTCGTCTCGATGGGGTGTATACATTGGACTCCACATTTAGCTCACATGGTTTTATGTCGGTTATTAGTAGCTCCCTTAATCAGATTCTAGTGCATTGACCAGGTTACCAATTATATTTTAGTATTCAGTTTCGGCATGTTATGTACTTGGTCATTGCATTCAGTTTAGTTCATGGTTAGTATGTTCAGTATATTCATCATGTTCATCTTCTATCATTGCTCAGCATGCATATTTCAGTTATGTATATGTTGTTCAGTTTTATTCTATCCTGCATGCTCAATACCTCTCAAGTACTGACGCATACTCTGCGCTACATCTTCTCGTGATGTAGGTTCAGGTCCTCAGGATTCATCACGCATAGATCGGTTTCCGATCTCCAGTTCAGCAGTATCAGTGGTGAGTCCTCATTCTTCGAGGATGATTGACATGTTTTCTATTCAATCTTTTTTTGTTTTAGTTTCAGTTTTGCTAGAGTTAGCTGGGGCATGTCCCAACATCTCTTGTCTGTTAGAGGGTTTTATTCAGACATAGTTAGATTCAGTTTTAGATTTAAGTTTGACCTTTTAGTTGTTATTGAACTCTCAATATTTTATATATTCAGACTTAGAATGGGTATTCCCCATATTTTCATTTTATATCATGTTTAAGCTTCTGCACAATATTTCTATTTTTAGTAAATCTTTAAGTATGCTTATGATATGCAGTTCAGGGTTAGCTTGGGGTCACTCGTGATCCTAGGTCCTGTGTTACGTCAAGGGGGTAGACTCGGGGCATGACAAACTTGGTATCAGAGCATTAGGTTCAAGAGTCCTAGTATGTCTTAAAAGCCGCACTAAGTAGGTCCCATTCATGAGTGTGCAGCACGCCACACCCATGAGGGGGAGGCTACGGATTATCTTACGAAAAATATCACTTTCTTGTTATTCTTATCGTGCGTGGGTATGATCTCATTTCTAACTCGACGTTATGATTTTTCAGACCATGCCTCCTCATATAGCTTAACCAAGGAATGATAATGCCCGCAACACTAACACAGTTCCTCCAGTCCCACACCATGAGGTTTCGAATGCAGAGTTTCAGAATGCCATTCAACTTTTGGCCCAAAGTGTAGCCAACCAGAACAATCAGTAGGTTCCAGTTCCTGCAAATGCTAGTGGTGGATCAGCTGCAACTAGGGTCCGTGATTTTGTCAGGATGAATCCACCTGAGTTTCTAGGGTTGCAAGTTGGTGTGGATCCCCAGAACTTTATTGATGAGGTCAAGAAGATCTTTGGAGTGATGCAAGTAACTGAGAATGATAGGGTAGAGTTGGCGTCTTACCAGCTCAAAGATGTAGCTCACATTTGGTTCACTCAATGGAAGGACAACATGGGTGAGAATGCAGTTCCTGTGACTTGGGAGTGTTTTACCGGACCTTTTCTGGACAGGTTCTTTCCAAGAGAGTTGAGAGAGGCCAACACTCAGGAGTTCATGAATTTGAGGCAAGGCTCTATGCCAGTCCAAGAGTACGGACTTAATTTCACCCAACTCTCCAAGTATGCTCCACTTATGGTTGCCGATCCCAGGGCGCAGATGAGTAAGTTCCTTTTGGAGTATCTGGATTGGTGAAGACAGAGTGCAAAAATGCTATATTATTAGAGGACATGAATATATCTAGGCTCATGACTCATGCTCAGTAGGTTGAGGGAGACAAGCTTACAAAACTGGATAAGGATAATAAGAAGGCTAGGACAATCAACTATGAGTACTCTCAGCAGAAATCGGGTGGTGGAAATTGCTCACAGTTTCAGTAGAAATCTTCATCCCCAACACCTTCATCAGCTAGTGCTCCATCCCCCAGGTTCGACAGGATTTGAAAGGTAAGGCATCATGCTCTAAGTCTCAGGGAAGTGCTTCAGGTACTAGAACCTACCCAACTTGTCCAAAGTGTGGTAAGAACCATCCGAGAGAGTGTCTTGAAGAAAAGGAAGGATGTTTTTGGTGTTGTCAGTATGGTTACAAGTTGAGGGATTACCTTCTTCTAAATAGGGTCAAGGAGGTAATACTAGTAGGGCTCAGTCTATAGCGCTTCAGCAACACCAGCAGGTCGTCTGACTCAATAGGGTACTACATCTGTTACAGGTGGTGGTCAACGCCAGAACATTTTGTATGCTCTCCAGGCTCACCAGGATTAAAAAGATTCTCCTGATGTGGTTACCGGTACGTATTGAGTCTTTCATTTAGATGTTTATGCTTTGTTAGATCCAGGGGCTACTATTTCCTTTGTAACTCCATATATAACAGTGAACTTCGGTGTCAGTCCAGAAACTCTCTCAGAACCCTTCTCAATATCTACTCCAGTTGGTGACCCAATTATAGCTAGATGGGTATACAAAAATTGCCCAGTCATAGTCTCTCACAAAGTCACCTCAGTGGATCTTGTAGAGTTAGAAATGGTAGACTTCAATATCATTCTAGACATGGATTGCTTACATTCATGTTATGCCTCAATTGATTGTAGAACTAGGATCGTACGTTTTCAGTTTCCAGATGAGCCAATCTTAGAATGGAAGGGTAGTAGCTCAGTGCCTATGGGTCGATTCATTTCTTACCTTTAGGCCAAAAAGATAATCTCTAAGGGTTATCTCTATCATCTAGTTCAGGTTAAGAATTCAAGCTCCGAAACCCCAACTTTTGAGTCAGTTCCAGTAGTAAATGAGTTCCCATAAGATCTTCCCGGAGTTTCTCCCGAAAGAGAAATCGACTTTGGAATTGATCGTCTTCCAGATACCCAACCTATTTTTATTCCTCTTTACAGAATGGCTCCAGTTGGGCTTAAGGAATTGAAAGAGCAGTTGAAAGATCATTTAGATAAGGGGCTTCATCAGACCTAGTATTTCCCCACGGGGTGCACCAGTGTTGTTCGTGAAAAAGAAAGATTGTTCTCTCAGGATGTGCATTGACTATCGGCAGTTGATCACAATCAAGAATAAGTACCCTATCCCCAGGATTAATGACTTATTCGACCAATTTTAGGGTGCTAGTCATTTCTCGAAGATAGACCTTAGATCCGATTATCATCAGCTCAGAGTCAGAGATAGTGACATTCCGAAAACAGACTTCAAAACTCGGTATGGTCATTATGAGTCTGTAGTTATGTCATTTGGACTAGCCAATGCTCATGCAACTTTCATGGATTTGATGAACAATGTTCAAGCAGTATTTGGACTTGTTCGTTATTGTCTTTATTGATGATATCCTTATTTACTCTAGGAATGAGGAGGAACATGCAACTCATTTGAGGGTTGTTCTGCAAACACTCAAAGATCGCCAGTTATTTGCTAAGTTTAGCAAATGCGAGTTTTGGTTGCAATCTGTTGCTTTCCTTGGGCATATAGTATCTAGCGAAGGGATCCGAGCAGATTCTCAAAAAATAGAGGCAGTGAAACAAGGGCCCAGACCTACCTCTCCTACAGATATCAGAAGTTTCTTAGGTTTGGATGGTTATTATAGAATGTTCATGGAAGGATTTTCATCCATAGCTTCTCCATTGACTAAGTTGACTCATAAGAATGTTAAGTTTCTGTGGTCAGATGAGTGTGAGAAGAGCTTCTCAGAACTGAAAACTAGGTTGAATACAACTCTTGTTTTGACTCTACCAGAGGGTTCAGATGGTTATGTTATCTATTGTGATGCATACAGAGTTGGCCTAGGTTGTGTGTTGATGCATCGAGGTAATGTTATAGATTATGCCTCTAGATAGCTTAAGGTGCATGAGAAGAACTATCTGACTCATGGCCTCAAGCTTGCAGCCGTAGTATTTGCCCTAAATATCTGGAGACATTACGTGTATGGTGTTCACATAGATGTGTTCATAGACCATAAGAGCCTTCAGTATGTGTTCACCTAGAAAGAGTTGAATCTTCGCTAGAGGAGATGGCTTGAGTTTCTCAAGGACTATGACATGAATGTGCTTTACCATCCTGGTAAGGCCAATGTAGTAGCTGATGATCTTAGAAGACTATCTATGGGTAGTGTAGTGCATGTTGCGGAATAAAGGAAAGAACTAGCAAAAGATGTTCACCGGTTTTCTCGCTTAGGAGTTTGCCTTATGAGCATATCACATGGTGGTGTAACAGTCCAGAATGGGTCAGAATCTTCATTAGTGGCAGAGGTTAAGGAGAAAAAAGACGATGATTCTATATTGCTACAATTGAAGGGTGCAGTTCATCAACAGAAAGTTGAGGTCTTCTCCCAAGGGGGAGATGGTGTGCTTCGCTATCCGGGTCGTTTATGTGTTCCTAAGGTGGGTGAGTTGAGACAACATATCCTTACAGAAACCCATAAATCCAGGTATTCTATTCATCCAGGTTCCAGTAGGATGTACCATCATCTGCGGGAAATCTTTTGGTGGAATGGCATGAAAAGGGATATAGCAGATTTTGTGGCTAAGTGCCCTAATTGTCAGCAAGTGAAGGTAGATTATCAAAAACCAGGAGGTATGACTCAAGAGATTAACATCCCTACATGGAAGTGGGAAGTGATAAACATGGACTTCATTACAGGTTTACCTCATACTCGTATACAACATGACTCCATTTAGGTGATAGTAGACAGAGTTACTAAGTCTGCTCACTTTTTGGCTGTTAAGACTACAGATTTGGCGGAGGACTACGCCAATCTTTATATTAATGAGATAGTCAGGTTGCATGGGGTTCCTTTGTCTATCATTTCAAATAGAGGTCCTCAGTTTACCTCTCATTTCTGGAAGTCATTTTAGAAAGGACTTGGTTCTCAGGTTAACCTCAGCACAACATTTCATCCATAAACAAATGGTCAGGTAGAGAGTACCATTCATACCTTATAGGACATGTTGAGATCTTACGTGATCAACTGCAAGAGTAGTTGAGATGATCACCTTCCTCTTATAAAGTTCGCCTACAATAATAACTACCATTCCAATATTCAAATGACCCCTTTTGAGGCATTATATGGGCGTAGATGTAGATCTCCAGTTGGTTGGTTTGAAGTAGGTGAAGCAACCTTGATAGGGTCAAATTCGGTTCATGATGCTATGGAAAAAAGTTGAACTCATCAAAGATAGACTTAAGACAGCCCAGAGTCGCCAAAAGTCCTATGTAGATGTAAGGAGAAGGGACTTGGAGTTCAAAATTAATGATTGGGTTTTCCTGAAAGTGTCACCTATGAAGGGGGTGAAAAGGTTTGGCAAGAAAGGGAATCTCAGTCCTAGATATGTAGGCCCTTACAGGATCTTGAAATGAGTTGGTAAAATGGCTTATGAGTTAGAGTTTCCAGCAGAACTAGCAGCGGTGCATCCGATCTTCCACATTTCACTATTAAAGAAGTGTGTGGGTCATCCAACATCCATAGTACAATTGGAAAGTGTGTCTGTGAAAGATAGTCTCACTTATGAGGATGTGCCAGTTGAGATTCTTGATCATCAGGTTCGAAGGTTGACAAACAAAGAAGTTGCTTCAATGAAGATTTTGTGGAGGAGTCAGTCTGTACATGGAGCTACTTGGGAAGCAGAAGCAGCCATGAATGCCAAGTATCCTCATCTCTTTCCTTCCGATTCTATTCCAGCTTGAGGTAATATTTCCTCTCCAATCTTTCATTTACTCATGCGTAGATTCAGTCTTAGTATCATGTTCCTTTAGTTATACTTGCATTTTCAGCATATTTGCATGTTCTAGGAGCTTAGTTCAGTCATATTTCAGTTTCCAGAACTTAGTGGTAGGGTTTGCAGCTCTTTCCCTCCATATTCAGCTAGTTTAGTCTTCATTCAAGGACGAATGTTCCCAAGGGGGAGATAATGTAACACCCCGTATGCTAGAAAACCAAAAGTGCAGAATTTCAGGTGCCACCTATGGACTGTAGGGTGACCCACGGATCGTAGGTGGGGTCCGTGGTTAGCCACCTGCAGCCCTCCCCAGAAACTCAGAAAAAAATCGTTTAAAGGTCGACCCACTACTAGACTTACGGACCGTAGGTCAGATCACGGGTTGTGGTCCTCGTTCATGGATCAAGACCCCAGAACCCCCTATCTGAAGCCAGTCGATGACTGATAGGATGGACCATAGGTCAGTCGACGGTCCGTCGTTTGGCCCCGACAACTTTTAAGTCAGGGTCATTTTGGTCTTTTCCCTATGCATTGGACACCTAAACTACGTCGTTTAACCCCTAAACTACGTCGTTTTGGTCATCTTTGTTGTAGTAACTAAATTAGAACTTACCCTAGTCAAGTCATATTTGAACGAAAAGGAGAAGAAAGAGTCGACCAACCCTCTCTAAGAACGCAACAAGGTTTCCTCCAATTCCAACCCCAAAATCGAAAGATTTCTTCGTGAAATTGGTCACCAGGTATGTGAGATTTCACTAGTCGGTTCCTTTCAACCATTAGGTCCCTAGAATTTAGTCAGATTCTTGATTCTTTATATCATGTTTAGACTTAGGGTTTCTTGAACTTTAGAAAAGAGTTATGATTCAGCTGTTAGACTAATCCTAATCAGATTATCATGTTTTTTGAGGAATTATTGCTTAGCTTCTTGCATGAAACTCAGAACCCTAGTTGTGTAGATTCGTTTAGCTCATGAATTACACTTGCTAGGTCAGTCTTATTCAGATATACATGCTCCAGTTAAGAATGTTTCATTATCAGTTTATTAATGTTGCATTTTCAGTTAGCATGTAAGTATTTGAGCTATCCAGTTTATATTCAGTAATGTTGTATTATATACATTCTAGTTGGGAGTAGGCTTAATACCGAGTGGACTAGGGTCAGTCACCCTCATAGTCCCAGAACTACGTGCCCCCATAGGTTAAGTCTCCTCTATGGGCATCATATTTAGTGATCACGCCAATCATTCATTTATACCTCTGGCAAGGTATATTAGGTCCTCTCGATAGGGCGTATACATCAGACTCCACGTTTAGCTCACGTGGTTTTATGCCGGTTATTAGTAGCTCCATCAGTCAGATTATAGTGCATTGACCAGGTTACTAATTATATTTCAGTATTCAGTTTCAACATGTTATGTAATTAGTCATTGTATTCAATTTAGTTCATGGTTAGTATGTTCAGTATATTCATCATGTTCATCTTATATCATTGCTCAACATGCTTTATTTCAGTTATGTATATGTTGTTCAGCTTTATCCTATCCTGCATGTTCAGTACCTTTCAAGTACTGACACATACTATGCGCTACATCTTCTCGTGATGTAGGTTCATTTCCTCAGCATTCAGATCACGCTTAGATCGGTTCCCGATCTCCAGTTCAGCAGTATCAGTGGTTAGTCCTTATTCTTCGAGGACGATTGATATGTTTTCTATCCAATCTTTCTTTGTTTTAGTTTTAGTTTTGCTTGAGTTAGCTGGGGCATGTCCCAACATCGTTTGTTAGAGGCTTTTATTCAGACATAGTTATATTCAGTTTTAGATTTGAGTTTGACCTTTCAGTTGTTATTGAACTCTCAGTCTTTTATATATTCAGACTTAGAATGTGTATTCCCCATCATTTCATTTTATATCATGTTTAAGCTTCAACACATTATTTCTATTTTTAGTAAATCTTTAAGTATGCTTATGATATGCCAGTTTAGGATTAGCTTGGGGTCACTCGTGATCCTAGGTCTTGTGTTACGTCAAGGGTGTAGCGTCGGGGCGTGACAGGTGTTAAGCTTGAATCTCCCAATATGAGGTGGAACCCATGTGATATAAACTTTGCAGATAATACTGGAATTAGTCGACTGGCTAGAGATAGTAATGTATTCCATGATTTTTTCATTTATCATGTTACAGGATGGGGAGGTAGTTTTATTATTATAGACATTATGGTTTCTATTTATCCAAATATACCATAATGCAAAGGGGAGGAAATTCATCCAAGTATAACTTTCACTGTCATTTAAATAAGGTTTTAATTCTTTTAGCACGTGGAGCCAGTGATCATCACGGGAGTGAGTAAGCTGTTGGGTATTTAAACCAAAGTCTAACCAGAATCTTTTAGATGTGTGGCAGTGAACAAAGATATGGACATGGGTTCCATTCTCCTGGTTGCAAATATGGCAGATGGGGTCTTGAACTATGCTCAAATAGTGGAGATAGGATAGGGTAGGCAACATGTTATGCGCACAAAGCCAAAGAAGAAAGTTAATTTTGTTAGGCGTGTGAAGATACGATATCCAATTGTTAGTATTAGAAACTTGAAAGAAAAGATAAGGTTCAACAAAAGTGTTTTTTTTTTCATTCATGCAGATTTCAAAAGGCATAACATATATCTACTTAGGGTTTTCCTAAGTTAGTAGAGGACCATACCTATCCAATCTTTATTGACTTTCTTACAAAACATATTCCATAAAACAAGGACTACCTTGCCTTTACATGCTAGAGTTTTGCCCTGATTTTCTTTCCTTATTTGAAGTTTATTTTTTCCTTAAAGAAAAGTTAAAGTATTACAATAAATGTTTAAAAATTTTCTAAAAGGAAAATATGATTTTCTTCCATATTTGGTTTGTTCTTTCCTTAGAGGAAAAGTTTGGAGATCTATAAATTAAAGATTCATATTCTCATAACATAACACAATGTCTTCCACAATGTAGACGTTTAAGAGTTTAGTTTATGGGGAGATTTATTCTCTCAATAGTTTTAATATTGTTCTCTTATATTAGTTTTCATATAATAATATTATGTTTTTATTATAAGTTTTTGTTTTCTGATTTATCAACTATATTGCAATTGTAAGCTTCTGCATGACGCCCTAATCACTTTTGAACTCAACAAGTGGTATCAGAGCACATGATTCAATGATCCAATGGAACGAGGTTGAAGACAAATTTAACGCGGTTTCAAATCAATTTGCAACAAATTGGATGATAATGAAGATTTTTCAAGCTACATGTGGAGAAGAAGTTTCAACCATATCTTCAACATACCTGTAGCTGTAATTTTTAAAAATAAAAATGAAATATTTTAAAACCATTTTTAACCCATATATTTTAAACCTTATTTTTAACCATGGCAAGCAACAATAATGAAGATTTTGTGAAGAACAAGATTATCAAGCATATGAAGAAGACGGATCAAGTTTTGTCAAGAAAATGCAGCCAAAAGGGGAGATTTGTTAGGATTTTGCCTTGATTTTCTTTCCTTATTTGAAGTTAATTATTTTCCTTAAAGAAAAGTTAAAGTATTACCATAAATGTTTGAACTTTTTTTGAAAGGAAAATATATTTTTCTTCCATAATTGGTTTATTCTTTCCTTAGAGGAAAAGTTTGGAGATCTATAAATTAAAGATCCTTATTCTCATAGCATAACACAATAACTTCCACAATATAGACTTTTAAGAGTTTAGTGGAGATTTATTCTCTAAATAGTTTTAATATTGTTCTCTTATATTAGTTTTCATATAATAATAGTATATTTTTGTATAAGTTTTTGTCGTTTGATTTATCAATCATATGATTTGCAATTGTAAGCTTCCGCATGATGCCCTAATCACTTTTGAACCCAACATCACAAACTAAACATACTATTAAAAAAGGAACGATTAAACAAAAGACTATCTAGAAATATTTCATTTTCTAACACTCCTCATCGAGATTTTTCTTGGATACTTCCAGCTTATCCCTTAGAAATTCAAATTTCCCTTAGGAAGAGCTAGAGTTGTCAATATGGGCTGGCCCACCCCATCCGGGCTAACTCATATAGGCTTTGAAATTTGATGGGTCAAGCCGGGCTAACCCATTTTTTATGTGGGCCAGAAAATGGTAGGCCCAACTCACAAGTATGTGGGCTACGGGCTTGTCGGGTCAGTCCTCTTTTCGTAAAAGTATATTTTTATAATTTTTTTAATTAAATTATAATTTAGAAATATTATCATAAATATCAACAAGATAATATTACATGGTGTTAGTGTTACGACTTGTTAATCAAATCCGTAAATAAAATTATATTTATAATATTTATTAAGTTTGACTTCAAGTAAAAGCATAAATAGCTAAATAAAAATATTAACCTAATTATTTTCCAATGATCATAATAAAACACAAAAACTATGAAAATATTCCATAGGCTGCCTATGTAGTGATTACTAGAAATTTTAAGGAATTTTTATTTTATGTAATACATATTTTATAAACATAATTTGTATTTAAATTGTAATATTTCAAACTTTAAACTGATTTTGAGTTTAGACTTTTGTTATTTTTAATACTTTATTTTATTTTTTAATGAATTTTTATTTGGCCCATGGCCCGGCCCTATTCATATTTATCAAGCCCAACAAATTGGCAGGCTTATTCAGGTCGGGCAAAAAAGCTCTTTTCTGAAATGGACTCCAAAAATCGTAGCCCAACCCTATTAAAATTACGGGTTAGGCCAGGCCGGCCCAACGGGCCTAGACCATATTGACGGCTCTAGGAAGAGCCTTGGCCATGATGTCTGCAATCTGTTGATCTGAGATGCAATGAACAAGTTGAAATTTGACATCCTTCTCTTCTTGCCTAATAGCGTGAAACTTTACATTTATATGCTTGCTACGACCATGTTGCACTGATTTTTTGGCCATAGATATTGCTGGCTTGTTGTCAACCTTAATGACAGTAGCTTCAATGTCATTTTGCTCCAGATCACGTAGAATCATTCTTAACCATAAAGCCTGATTAGTTGCACCAGCAACGGTGATGTATTTTGCTTCTGCAGAAGATTGAGCTACCATCTCTTGTTTTTGTGAATTCCATGAGAACATGCCTGAACAAGTGTAAAAGCATATCCAGAAGTGATTTCCATATCATGAACGCTTCCTGCCCAATCACTATCTGAATAACCCATCAGTTGCCCTTGCTCTTCCCTTTTAAACCAAATACTATAATCAATAGTTCCTTTGATATATCTCAACGTTCGTTTAGCAACACCAAGATGAACTTGACTTAAAGCTTGCAAAAACCTCAAAATTATACTTTCCACGAACATGAGATCAGGTCTTGTTGTTGTCAAATACAACAAACTACCAATCAGACTTCTATAAAATGTTGGATCATCCCTGTCACCTCCTCAAACTTTGAAATCTTTTCATTGTGAAATAGTGGGGTCGGTACATGCTTGCATTTCCCCATATTGAAACTTTTAAGAATATCTGATGCATATTTTCTCTGAGAAATGAAGATTCCATCAGTAGCTTTATGAATCTCCATTCCCAGAAAGTAACCCATTTCACCCAAATCTGACATGTCAAACTTGGTTTCCATTTCTTGTGTGAACTAATTTACCATTGCTTCATTGCTTCCTATTACCAGAAGATCATCAACATAAAGGACACCACAAGTACATCTCCTTATTTAGCCTTATTCACATATAAAGTGGCTTCATTTTGATTTCTATTGAAGCCACAATGAATGAGATGATCACCAATCTTATTGCACCATGCTCGAGGAGCCTTGATTTAATCTATACAATGCTTTATGAAGTCTGTAGACTTATCCTCCCTTCCTGCAACTTGAAATCCTTCTGGTTAGTTGACATAAATCTTCTCCTGTCCATTTAAGAATGCCGATTTCACATCCAGATGATACAAGTTCCAATTAGACTGAGATGCCAAAGAAAATAGAAGCCTTATTGTATCATGTCGTACAACAGGGGCAAACGTGTCTCCATAATCCAGACCTGCAACTTGCACACAAGCTTTCACAACAAGCCTTGCTTTGTATTTATAAACTGTCCTATCTAGATTAAGTTTGGTTCTATAAACCCACTTCACCCCAATTACATTTCTGTTTTTGGGTTTATCAACCAACTTCCAAGTATCATTCTTCTTTATCATACCAATCTACTCCTTCATAGCTTCAACCCAAAATTCATGTCTTGATGCTTCTTGATAGATATTTGGTTTTGAGATTGCAACATTACATCTTTCATATATCTCGGAAACGGACCTTGTCTTCAAAATTGTCGAATCAAGTGAGGATTCCCCATCTGATTCTTCATCTTCTTCCAAATTTCTAGAGAAAAATGATTAGATTTTAGGCAACGGACTCAAGTTCTGAAAATTTGCATTATCTTTCTCAATTTTCTCATTATCCATTCCAATAAGTATGCTCATCCATGACTACATCTCTTCGGATTGAAATACTTTTTGTTTGCAATTTGAAAAATCTATGACCCTTGGCTTGTGATGAATAACCGATAAAGATCCCCAATTCACTTTTCGGTTCAAGTTTGCTTCTTTTGACAGAAGGAATATGAGAACAAGATATTGAGCCAAAAACTTTTAGATGTTTGGCAGATGGCAGTATTGCACTACATGCCTCAAATGGTGTCTTTTCATCCATATCTTTTGTTGGTAGCCTATTTAACAAATAAACGAAAGTATTAATAGCTTCTGCCCAAAATATTTATGGCAATTTATTTTCCAACAACAAACATCTAGCCATTTCAACTATTGTTCTATTCTTGCTTTATGAGACTCCATTTTTTCCAGGTGAATAGCTTACTGTCAACTTTTGATCAATCCCCATATCTTCACAATACTTAAGGCACTGCTGAACGACTCTTCCACTCAATAACTGGCTCATTAGGAAACTGGAAGTTAACAACTTGAGTTCTATAATCAAGGTTATGATTCCTTTTATGAGTGATCTCTCGATGTATATATGTAGTTTATAGTGTGGATATCAAGTAGAAAACATAGGTATGATTCTAGGGAACTTACACGGAAAGAAGGACAGAAGGGTAGGGGACCTGGCGACCCTGGCGCATTAAGTGGCGCAGGGCGCCAGCCTTTGAACTACTAAAGGTGGGTTGGGGTGCACTGATTTTCATGGTGCCCCAGGACCCAAACTATATAATATCACTTGGGGAGCACTGAGTGACGTGGCGCCCCACCCATATGCCCAGTTTTTGATGACTTTTCTTGTTCTTCATCATGCTTTAATCTTCTCTAAAATCAAACGATTTCCCTCAAACTCTTAAGGATTGATAGACCCAATATAATTACAACAAAATTCACCCTAAATTACTCAAGAAAATACTTCAACACAAAATCCTCATCACAAGAACTCAACGAAACCTCATACTTAAAGAATGGATCACAAACTTCAAGAAACTCATCAAGAATTCATAGTGTGGGTGAACGAACCCAACACTATGAAAACTTATATACCTTGATTTGGCGAAATCCCTCGACAAATCTCCTGAATCTTGACGAATGCCTTGAACTTTTCTTTTTTTCTCCTCTTCTTGAACATCTTTCAAAACCTAAGCGTATTCAGGATTATGAAAACTGACCCATATCAAATTTGACCCCAAAAGTATTACTTAATTCGTTTTAAGCTGAAAGGGTAAGGAAAAGACCAAAATACCCCTCGAAATTTTGGGTAACTTTCCTTAAGTGGACAGACAGATTTCAAACGGTCATATCTCCCTCATCCAAACTTGAAACTTAGCAAACTCGGTGGAGTTGGAAAGATGATTCCAAGACCCTTCATTTGATATCTTATGGGTCATATAACTCATCTTGTACCGAAAGTTATGGCCGTTTGAAGTTGACCCAAAACTCATAACTTAGAATAACTTGCCAAAATTTTTAATCTGACTTCCAAAATAGTTCTTTCTAAACCTAGATCTTTCTAAGGCAGAATGTTACATATTACATGAACCATTTGCAGTATCGACTTCGGTAGGAGAATTTATTATAGCTAGAAGGGTCTATTACAGGTGCCTAGTAAGAATATGTGGCCATGACACATTGATAAATTTTATAGAGCTAGAAATGGTTGATTTTGATGTCATTATGGGCATGGATTGGTTGTCGTCTTGTTATGCTACGGTTGATTGCCGAGCTAAAGTTGCTCGATTCCATTTCCTGGGCGAGCCAGTCTTAGTGTGGAAAGGTAATGCTATGATGCCTAGAGGAAGGTTTATTTATTATCTTTAGGTACAAAAGTTTTAGATAAAGGGTGTTTATATCACCTTGTCCATGTAAGAGACCTTGAAGCTGAGAAACAGGTGGCGACTCTTCAATCTGTGCCCGTTCTGAATAAATATCCAGATGTGTTTCCTGACGAACTTCCTGGACTACCTATAATTAGAGAGATTGATTTTGGTATTGACGTAGATCCCGGTATCCAGCCTATATCTATTTCGCCTTATAGAATAGCGGCAACAGAATTAAAAGAGCTAAATGAGTAGCTGAAAGATTTGCTTGATAAAGGTTTCATTCACCCCAGCATATCGCCTTAGGGTGCTCTAGTACTATTTGTATGCAAGAAGTATGGCACAATGCGTATGTGTATAGATTACATGCAGCTTAATAAAGTGACGATAAAGAACAAATGCCCCTTTCCAAGGATAGATGATTTATTTTATCAATTGCAAGGGTCTAAGTGCTTTTCAAAGATCGACTTGAGATCCAGTTATCATTAGTTGAAGATTCGAGAAGTAGATATTCCCAAAATAACCTTCCGAACGAGATATGGACACTTTGAGTTCCTCGTCATGTCATTTGGACTAACAAATGCTCCAACAACCTTTATGGATATGATGAATAGGGTTTTCAAACCCTTTCTTGATATGTATGTGATTGTATTTATAGATGACATCTTGTTATATTCACGGGATTCCAGAGAACATGTAAATCATCGGAGATCTATCCTACAAACACTCAGAGCGCACCAACTATATGCCAAGTTTTCTAAATGTGAATTCTAGATGAACTCTATGGCTTTTCTTGGCCATGTGGTCTCTGGTGAAGGTATTATAGTAGACTTCCAAAAGATTGAGGCTGTAAAGAGTTGGCCTCGGCCTACTACTCCGACGGAGGTGCGTAGTTTCTTGGGACTGGCTGGATATCACCGAAGGTTTGTAGAGTGCTTCTCCTCTATTTTTGCACCATTGACAAAGTTGATGAAAAAGGCAGTGAAGTTCTAGTGGTACGACGCATGTGGGAAAAACATCCAAGAGCTTAAAGATCGATTGACTAAGGCGCCATTATTGGCCTTACCAGAGGGTACATAAGGTTATGTAGTTTATTGTGATGCTTCATGCATTGGCCTATGATGCGTCTTAATGCAGCATGAGAAGGTGATAGCATACACTTCTCGGCAATTGAAGAAACATGAACAAAACTACCCCACTTATGATTTGAAGCTCGCTGTAGTGGTATTTGCGCTAAAGATTTGGCGGCACTATTTGTATGAGGTACATGTTGATATATTTACAGATCATAAGAGTCTCCAGTAACTTTTCAAGCAAGAAGACTTGAATATCAGAGAAGGTGTCTAGAGTTGTTAAATGACTATGATGCAAACATTCTCTACCACCCAAATAAAATGAACGTGGTAGAAGATGCTCTTAGTCGACTATCTATGAGCTGTATAGTACATTTACCACTTGTACAATAGAAAGTTGCATGAGATTTTCACAAATTAGCTAGCTTAGGAGTCCAACTTCTAGAACCCGACAATGGAAGCGTAGTCGTACAAAATAGTGCCAAATCATCATTAGTGGCATTGGTGAACGAAAAACAATATGACGATCTAATATTTCTACAGTATCAAGAAATGATTCATGAGCAATGCATTACTGCATTTGAGTTAGTAGGAGATGGAACCTTGAGATGCCAAAGCAGACTATGTGTTCCAAATATAGAAGGGTTAATGCAGAAAATCATGGATGAAGCACATTATTCCCGATAATGAATTCATCCAGGCTCCACAAAGATGTATCATGACCTTAAGGAGGTCTACTGGTTGAATGACATGAAAATGAATATTACGGAATAAGTGGCACAATGCTCCAATTGCCAACAAGTTAAAGCAGAACATCAGAGGCTCAGTGGTCTAGCTCAGACTATGAACATTACAATATGGAAATGGAAGGCTATTAATATGGATTTCATTACAGGTTTGCCTTTATCTTTTAAGAGACATTATTCCATTTGGGTGATCATTGATTGGTTGATGAAATCAGCCCACTTCTTTCTAGTTAAATCCAACGACAACGCCGAAGAGTATTGCAAGCTTGATAGAATTTGCCTACAATAATAGCTATCATTCAAGCATTGGCATGGCTCCATTTGAAGCCCCTTATGCACGTCGGTGCAGATTGCCTATTGGTTGGTTTGAAATAGGTGAAACTCAAATATTAGGACCAGACTTTGTTCACCAAGCCGTTGAAAAAGTAAAGTTGATACAAGAGCGACTGAAGATGGCTCAGAGCCAATAAAAATCATATGCAGTCGTATGCCGTAGAGACATAGAGTTCCAGGTTGATGACTGGGTATTCTTGAAGGTATCCCCTATGAAGGGCGTTATGAGATTTGGGAGGAAAGGTAAGTTGAGCCCTAGGTATATAGGGCCATATAAAGTTATACTTAGAATTGGTCAAGTAACCTATGAGGTGGATTTTCCTCGAGAGTTAGCTATAGTACACCCGGTCTTTCATGTGTCGATGTTACGCAAATTCTTGTGAGATCCTACACAGGTTATTCCCATAGAAGGTATGGAACTCTCAGAATACTTATTGTGTGAGGAAGTCCCTATGACAATATTAGACCGACATGTCAAGAAGTTAAGGACAAAAGACGTAGCATCAATCAAGGTACTTTGGAGAAGTCAGAATATAAAAGAAGCCACTTGGGAAACAAATGCTGACATGAGGGCCAAGTATCCCCACTTATTTCAGTAGCCACACAAAGGTTCTTAAAGTCATAACTCCTTTCATTTGAGTATTAGTTTTGCCTGTACTTTATAGTACTGCTTTATTATATGTTATACATTCAGGTACTTGATACAGACACCACATATCCCTTAGAATTGAAACGTCCACAATATAAGGTATGTTATATTAGTTAGTGCAGTTTCCATTCGTATAAGGCCAAGGAGAGCCTAGTGGATATCTATTTCATATTATTGTGTGGTGATGCTTTGTGAAGCAATGTGTGTGTATTTTGGTTAGCTGACAGGTTTTGGATAGGCCTGTTTACAAAGAAAACTCTGCTAATTTTTTTCTAAAAAAATAATACAATATTTGATCATCTTAAGGAGTTTCCTTCATTTGAGGACGAATATCCAAAGGGGGGGGGGGATAATGTAATACCCCGTAACTTAAAATACATTTGCGACTCGTAAATACCAATGCATAGGTGTTATATCGGGGGGAAGTATATCATTGAAAATGGTTAACCATACCATGTAACCCTTATACTTAGTCATTTGAAGGGTTAAACAAAAGTTTTAGGCCAAAAAGATCATTAAAGAAAAGATTCAAGTTTAAAGGCTCATTGTGGAGGATTACTACAAATGATCTCATTTCTCAGTTGACTTTGAACGAGCATATCTCCTAATATATAAGGAGCTAGAGGACCTACAACCTATAAATCAAAGGTATTTGAGTCTAGTTTCCAGAAAAATAAACCGCTCGTTAAAACAATATTGGAGTAAAAAGTAATGTTCATTCTACGATGGACGCACGCACTGCCCAATCATTGTGGGACATGTGGGACTTAAGAGAAAGTCGGTCAACCTTGTTGTTTTTATATTAGAAGTTTGGGATATCCTTTCACATATACTCAAGAACGTGTAAGAACTGGTTTCAAATTATTTCTTCAAGTTTTTCTCGTCTCCAATCCTCCAAAGCTTAAGGTAAGTTGATTTCTTCAAGAATTAAGTTTTTTCCTCTCCATACACTTATAGATATACTTTGCTAATTTTTTTCTTGAAAGAAAAAGTATTGTTCTTGAAGGATAGAAAGGGCAGGGGCTGCTTTTCTTGGATATATAGTTATGACTCCTCTTCTATCTCCATAAAAAGTATTCTAAGGATGCTTTAAGTATAATTTGCGGGAAGGACTCACGGGACGGTGATAGGAAGCAATGAGTCCATGTTTTAGCCATGGTAGTTGATGTTTTGGTAAGGAGGGAGTTTGTAGAAGGTTGTGTTGGCTGTTGTTTTGACCAAACGAAGGGTGAATGGTATTGTATTGGAGCAGTAAGTTGGTTACGATAAATTGGAAGGCTAGTTATAGAAAACACAACTCTTATAGTTCTTGAAAGTTTGTCGCTCACCAATTATTTGATGAAATGCCTAAATTGCTAAGAATATGTTGTAGCTGGTTATATGAGCTCCTATTATTCTAATTTATTGCATTAGTTCTCTACCAACTTAAACTATGAGCTGATAAAGGAATTTGACGTCGTTGACAAAGAACTCGTGGGATGGTGTTATGTTATAGATAAAGTTGTCAAGGAGTTTGACGACGTAAGATAGTAAGTCCCGAAGGAAGGTATGCAAAGCTAAAACCTCTTTCTCCCTTAAGGCACGACCTAAAGTCGCATGTTCTTCCGATACATGTCATCAGGGATTCTATGATACTTGAAAGCAAGTTATCTAATTTAATAAACCCTCTCATGTTTGAGTCTTAAACCTATAGAGTTACAATACTCTTTTCTTGTCACAGAAGCAATATGTTTCACATAACTATATGTGTCTACAGTTGATACTCTTAGAAGTTAGAGGGTGTACATATTGCATAAATTTAAACGAAGCAGTTGGCCACATATTGTTCGTAAGTGTATAGGTCACAAGATATACTATTCTCAATCTAAAGAAAGTAATCACAAATAGTATCACGAGCTATATGATTTATGAATTAATTATTATTAGTATTTACATGCAATTGAGATTATAGACTACTCTGCAGTGTGGAGTGGGTATTTTTAGGGCTACTATGTGCGACGCTATTCTGTGCACAGAATTCAATAGAGTCAGTTAGACTTTCCCATCGTGGATACACCTGACTGATACAGGCCTGCTGGCAGACAATACAGGAGCCTTGGGAGAGTACCTTGATAGACCTCGTTACCCAGACTATGAGATTTCACGCGTGGTTGTGACAGTGGGCTACCGATGCCATACACGGCTCACTAACCGCTGTCAGTAGACCATCATGTGATTCCTTGACAGTTAGTTTTACAAAGACAAAAGAAGTTATATAAGGAAGTAAAGATATCACTTAGGAAAATTATACGGATTCTATATATATAAATGAATAAGCCGTGAAATGTTAGATGAGGACCCTTGAGGTTGGTCACAATTCCAGTTTTGGATTATATCTCCTGTATACATATGCTCAGATTTGCCTATCTTGATATTTGATTCATTTAGCATTCTTACATGTCTACTTGTTATTCAGTCTGCTTTACATACCAGTACATGTTTTATATGTACTGATGTCCTTATTATTGTGGCGCTTTATTTCTATCACTACAAGCTCAGGTACTCAGGACAACAAGCATTTTCAGTAGACCAGAGACTTCCAGTTTAACAGTTTATAAGCTCCACCTCTACCTGGAGTTATCAAATATTTTGAGCCTATATTTTGCTATGTATGTACATATATCTGAATGGGTATGTCGGGGCCCTGTCCCAACTAGTTATCAGATTCACAGATACATACTCTTTAGAGGCTTCTTAGACTTAGTTTTGTTTCCGTTGTAAAGTAGCCTAGTGGTCCCTTTTGTTATCTATGTTTTAGCATCTTTCTTCATATAGGTTCCGCTGCTTATGAGTCTACAACTTTGGCATTAGATTAGTACAAATAATTAATAGGTTCTTGTGTATATCCTTGATGTCCGCCACTTTCTAGTTAGGGACGTGACAACCATATTTTCTAAAATCATATCTAGAACGATGCATATCTGAAAATCATATTATCTGAAAAGATTATAATGATAATGATAATGTCAAGAAAAGATAAAATAAATAAAGTAAATCCTTTAGGCGGAAGTTTCTCTTAACCAACATACATCATGTGAGCTAATGATGCACCAACTTACAATCCCAGTTTGGAAGGGCTGTCTTATACCTTGCTAGGGTATAGAACTTGTCTATCTAATGTGGATCCACTAATCTGAGCCTCTCAGGGCTAAATGATCAACCAACAAATCGGTGAAACATTACCATATGGTGGCATGTAGTTCTAGAACTTGGGCTATCTAGAACCTTCATTGACTCGGTGCTAATTACTACTCACAAAACATACCATATATATAAATCATAATATTTATTAGCTTATCTAGACGCTTGTAATGAGTCGTGCTCTAAAATCTTTTTCTATAACATATCTTTCTGTGAGACTATGCTCAAATATGTGAGATGAAACTCAAATCATTATTTCTAAAATCATATGATAAAATCTCTGTCTAAGACATTTTTCAAATCATGAGAAATTTTCTAGAATATGCACAACTTATGCAATCTCAAAATAGCTCTCATAATAACTTAAGGACTCTAAAATCATGCTTTGAAATATAAGGTTCATAAATCATAAGTAGCATTGTGTTAATAACTCATAAGAATGAACATGAAAAATCCTACTAAGTATAAAAATAAAATATAATAGTCCAGAATCCATAATCATGAACAAATAATTCAAGAAATCATGCAATCCGAGTCATCAATATGGTGAATTCGAAAGTGGGTTGGATAACCCTAACGATTGAATTAAGTTCATGAAAATTGAGAAATCTTGGACATGAGGATGAAAGTATTCCTCATTGAAATCATACATGCCTTATTAAGGAAGCTTGATGGAGGATCTTGAAAGATGAACCCTAACTTTGATGTTTCTTGAAGTTTTTGAGCGTAGAATTTTAGGAGTGGATAAGTGGGTTTTGATTATGAAAAACATATTTTCTACATGCTTTGCCCCACATAGATGACTTCCTAGAAGTTTTTAGGACAAAATTACCTTTAAAAAAATAAATAATAAGAGCTAGAAGTAGGAATTTTATTCCAGTGGACAGTGAGGTCTGTATTGACTCCGTGTCGTGGAGCCATCACGAAGCTTCTGCCAGGTTAGAGCGTATCTCATAAATCAGTGATAACTTTTTACACTGAACTTGGATTGACGCAAACTTGACGGCGTTGGAAAGAAGACTCATAATTCTTTAGTTTTATAGGTTACGAGTCACCTAACTTTTCATATTCTAAGAGATGATTGTTTGAAGTTGACCTTCATATGGACTTATGCAAAAACTTAACCCAGAAAAAATGCTTTGAACTTGTGTTGGTGTTAGAAGTCTCTTATGACCCTAAATAACTTTCAGTACCATTGCTACACTTGGTAAAGAATCTTAAAACACATGAGCAAGTAGGACATCACCCGTATACTTACGATGAACGATTCGAATTCTAAGAGTCGAGTTGCAAGGTGTTACAATAAGTTACTTCACATCAATCATTGTTTTAATATTATTTCGTTTACTTAATTGTTCTAATGACTTTCAGATGCAGTTTATGGTCTGGTATCCTGTAAAGTTTTTTGTTTTGAATTTCATTTTACTGATTTTTTCAGTTTGCATGCAGAAACTGTATAGTTAATAATTTTGGCTTTATAGCAACTTGTTGGTTCCTTGAAGAGATGGTACCTTACTATTTTTTCTCTGTTCCATAACTTCTCTTCCTGAGGAAGATACGGTCTATTCACGGCTCAAACATGATGTTCATTTTGTACAAGTTTTCAGTGTGCATATTCTTGAAAAGATGTTGCATTATCTATTGAAAATTTTCTTGATGGGTCTCTAAAGATATAATTATGATATTCTCTTGTTATGATCATTCCTATTTTGGATCACAGAGTGTATTTAATAACAAGAAAAAATTAACTTTATTGAGAAATATTTATGCTTTTCTGGTATGATTTCCTCTTTCTACAATGCAAAATATACCATGACTCAAATTTTCTCAATAGTAATTTTTTCCCCAAAAAAGCACATTCACACATCAACTCATCAAGACATGAACTTCCTTTTAGGTACCACACTATAAATTTCTTATATTAAGACTATGTACCCTGCGAGCTATGATAGAGAATATTGAAGTTTTCTTTGAAAGCATCTTTGGAAATTTTATAGGTCACAACCTCAATTTCATGTAACTTTCCACATAGCTTAAGTAGGCCTATTGAAGAAAATACATTAACACTTTGTTTCCTATACGTCTTTCTCGTTAGTTCTCTCTCCTCGTGTTATTAAATTAAGAAGGAACTCTATGATTAGTTTTTGCACAATATATCTATAGCATTGAATGTCTTAGGTAGAAAGTTGTAATAAACCAAACTGTAAAAACTTCCATGTGTAATTGAACACTATAATATAGCGTATTTTCTAAAATTTCCTTTCTTTTTTTGGTGCCTTTTTCCTTTTCTTTTTTTTTTTTCAAAAAGAGAAGTAAGCATGTGCATTATTTCTATCCTAGCCTTATCAAATGGTTGTTCCGTATTTCTACTACCCAACTAGTCTCTCGCCACAGAGTGTTACTTTCTATGCATGCTTCTTCTTCTACTTTTGATGGGATGAACTTGTACATGAATGTCTTCTTCATGATAATAATAGAAAATGTGTTTGATAAATTCTTACAATATTGAGAAAAGGTGGGTAGGAATTTATAGAGATGTTTTGATATTAATTGGAAGATATATGACACTATAATTATTTTTCTAATAAAGTTTGATTTCATATAGTTAAGAACAAATTACTGTGATTAATCATATTTTAGATTTTCTTTTCTCATCCCTTTTCTACTACAACTTGATTTTATGAATCTCACATACAAACAAGTTGCTAAAATATAATTACAATTAATTTTATTGAATAAATTTATAAAAACAATAACTAATCAGTTATAATAAATCAAATACACTAAGAATTAAATGAATTTGATGTGTATCACATATCCAATACACATGAAGACATCATTCACAAATTTGAAACAATGTTGAAAGTGATGGAGTTTAACAAACGTGCCATGATCAAAAGTTTCTGGACTATTTAGAAAAGGTATGGAAAGAAATTGAGACGAAGAAAGAGAGAATATAATTACTATATCTTTAGCATCCCAATTATGGTGCTATGCCGGTATCAGATGCACCCCATCGACGATAGTCTCCATATGATTAAGTATGAACAAGCTTCTTCAACAAGTACTATGACCACACTACCATAAAAACAACTTTTAGCGGCAATAAATACACATTAATAAAGAGTGCTAAAGTCTTTACCGGCATTAGTTAAGTGTCATTAGATCCAATGTCGCTAAAGCCTTTAGGGACATATACAAAGAGTGCTAATTGCCGCTAAAAATATATATTTAACGGCAATTGCTAATTAATTGCCACTAAAAATCATTTTTGATGTAGTGCCAGAGGCTAAAACATTGAAGAAAAACATATATGTTTTTTTAAAAGTTATTGCATGTTGCGAATTTTAGATATAGTTTGCTCTGTGTATGGCTTCCACAATGTTTGGGGAAATAGAGATTATAATAATGTCAATAAATTAATCATTGATGCCGAAGCAATAGTAATCCACCTCCAATGCTCTTCACGTGTCAAGAAAAATGAACATAGAAAATCATTTCTTCTTTATGAATCAAAATTCCATTTCAAATTCTTCCTGATACCTTCCAAAGCTAGTGTAGAATAATGAACTTCTAGACCACAAACATCAAATATCTTGTAGAAATTAGAGCTTATGTATTTCAGAAAGTTGAGCATTTCAATTACATCAGAAAATGACTTGTAATATTTATTATGACCGTCTTTCATTGGTTATCCCCGAGTATCATAATCAAGAAATGTAACTACGACTTCTTGTACTAATTTCTTCAAGTGTAGATCTACTTATTGTTAATAGATCGGTAAGGACATTATTCTAATATATAACTCTTCTATATAGTTCATTAATATGTGATAGCTCATTAGTTTATCCCAAATATATCTATCTGAATGATCAGTCTCAAATGATGAGGAAGAATCGGTAATAGTCTATATTTGTTCGAATAAAATGCTTAGTCAATTCCACGCATCTAACCAAAGAGTCCTTTCTTATTCCAATTTTTCAATCCTCCCATTAATTTACCACCCTTCTCCTCCCAATTATTCTCATTCTACCAACGAATTTCCACCAATAAGTATTAGAACAGTTGAAGAAATTGCCAATACATTGACTTTACACGAGCAATGTTATGATCCTATTACAAAAAAAAAACCTCATAGCAATTGAACGGGGAATTAATGCGTAGCTTATATAACAGTAACAATGTTTGGATATTAGTACTACTTAATTGCATTTATAAAAGAGGACATAAAAAGCACATATGGGCCAACGATTGTTTAGGCTGGATAGAACCATTGAAAATTATCACATATTACCGTAAATATCACATTCAGATAATATAATTATGGCAACCATTTGATCTCCTTACAAAAATAATCACTAGATTTCATAAAACAGGACATTTCTTAATTAACTTAATTATAAATTTATGAAACTAAGTATCCCAATAAAGTTCAATCTCATCACCAATACTCAGTCCACGATTTCTAAACAAACGCTCACAAACAAGTGCATAGTCCTCACCTGTTATCTTCTTTTCAACATAAGCGCCTGTATCATTTATTTGATGATTCTCTTCGGTAACATCAATTAACCGAACGCATTGCCTGTTCCCACCCCTTTTCATTACAAGCTCGACCATTTCCTCCATCCAATATCGAAAAATATGTTGAAAAACGAATGCAAATGGCAGCAACAATATCTTCGCAAATTTCTCATCAGGGCTAACCACCTTCTTCAGCTTCCAGGGGCTTGAACCCCAACATGATAAGAGCTGGTGTTCGTGTTCATAATAGTAATTATAGAGAAATGTGTTTGACGAATTTTTATAATGTTGAGAGAAAAAAAGGTTGGAATTTATAGGGAAGTTTTGGTATATGGCACTATAATTATTTTTCTAAAAAAGCTTGGTTTCACATAATGAAGATCAGATTACTGTGATTAAGCATATTTTGACTTTTTTCTAGTCATTTTCCAACTATAACTTGATTTGATGAATCTTGCACACAAGCAACTTATTTAAATGTAATTACAAGTAATTTTATTTATTAAATTTATAATAAATAATAATTAATCAGTTAGAATAAATCAAATTACACTAATAATTAATTATATTTGTAGCGCATCACATACACTCAGAGGCGTATCCAGGATTTCGGGATGATGGGTGCATTATTATAAAAAAGTTGATCTAAGATATAAATTTGATCGGTTGGACATTTAGGTTCTTATTACTGAAAACCATTACAATTAATATTATAGGTCCAAAACTAATTAAAATGTCAAAAGTGTTACCAATAACCATTTAGAGAGGTGTTATCTAATTTTACAAAGAAAAATAAAACAAGATGAATAATAAAATTCAAATTTCTAACCTCACGTAGAGAGGTGCACCCAGTCATCATCGCATTATATGATACTTCGAATATGGGTTCACACATCTATATTTCAATACTTTTAAAAAATATAACACTACTATATATGATTTCGGGAGGGGAGCATGGGTTCACGTGAACCCGGTGACCCCTCCTTGGATACGCCTCTGCATACACTGTACACAAGTTGGTAAGTCTATTTAACAATATTAGTTTTTACTCTGAGTGTACTTTTTATTAATAATAGGGAAAATTATAAAATATATCATCAAACTATTAGAAATTATTCACTTAAATCATTCGTTAAAAATTTGGTTCATTTATATCATTACTATTATCAACCATGTTCATTTATGTCATTATTTTTAATAGTGATTTTGTAAAAATAGTTTTGCCACATGGCCTCTTGTTAGAGGTCCACAAAAAAATCAGACTCATTAAAAAAAGAAAAAATTATGAAAAATGGAAAAATTGCCAACATATTTATGGAAAACAACTTTAATTTTTTTAAAAAAATATAAAAACTCACTATATGTTGTTTTTATTGAGAATTCTCTCTCCCTCTCCATTTCTCACCCTTGCTCCCTCTTTCCATCTTTCTCTCCTCTTTCTCTATCTATCTCTCTCTCTCTCCTGCCAATACGAAGAAATACATTCAAATGTATTATGTATCAATTTTATTCAATCAAATATATGCTAGATTTTTGTATTTTATATTAATTATGTCAAGCCCCGAGGCTACCCCTTGACGTAACACGGGACCTAGGATCACGAGTGACTACAAACTAACCATGTGTCTGGCATATCATAAGCATACTATAAAACTTACTGAAATGAACATGTACTATGAGGAATCTAAAACAATGGATAACTAAAAGTGGGGAAAACCCCAACTAGTCTGAATATATAAAACATACTAAGAGTTTAGTGATAACTGAAACAACCTATTAACAACTCAAGTTGAATCTACTACTATGTCTGAAAAGCCTCTAACTGAGTTGAGTTACTGGGACATGCCCCAGCTAACTCTAACAAAACTGAAAACTAAAAATAATGACTAAAATGAAAGCATGTCTATTGTCCTCGAAGTATGAGGACTCACCACTGAAGCTGGTGAAGTCGAACCAAGAATCGATCTAAGCGTGATCTGGATGCTAAGTACCTGAACCTACATCATGAAAGGATGCGGCGCAGAGTATGTGTTAGTACTTGGAATTACTGAGAATGCAGGATACAAATACTAAGCTGAACAAATATATATGAGTTGAACAAAGTATAATTGAGAAATGATATAATCTGAACAGAGATATAGATACTGAAATATAACTGAAACCTAAGTTGAATTCAATGACCAAGTACTAATCATGAAGATAACATGTTGAACTGTAAACTGATATAAATGTTGAAAACCTGGTCAAATGCACTTAGAGTGTGGGAGCTACTATTAACCGACATAAACCACGTGAGCTAAACGTGGAGTCCGATGTATACTCCCCATCGAGAAGACCCAATATACCTTGATAGGGGTATAGAGGCATGATTGGCATGATCATTAAATCTGATGCCCAACAAAGAGGACTTATATTCCTACGGAGGCACGTAGTTTTGGGACTATGAGGGTACGGTGAACCCTAGTCCAACTGGTTGCTAACTCTACTCCCAACTGAATATATATATGACTAAAATGTAACTGAAATACTGAATAACTCAAAATACTGACATGCTAACTGAGAATGCAACGTTTATATACTGATAATGTGACATTCGAAATCTAAAGCATGATTATCTATTTAACTAACCTAAAAAGTGTAATTCATGAACTAAGAGAATCTACACAAATTAGGGTTCTAAGTACTATGCATGAAATTATAGTAAATTATCAAGAAAACAAGTTATTTAGATCAAGGGAACCATAATCACAATAAATCATGAAAATACAGAAACCCTAGGTCTGAACAGTTTATGAGAATCTGAAGAACTAATTGAATTTTAGGGACTCGATGGGTGAAAGGAACCCACTAGTTAAATCTCACATACCTGGTGACGAAAACTATGCAGAAATCCTTTGTATTTGGGGACTAAACTTAAAGAACACCTCTTTCTTGTTCTTGAGAGGGATGGTCAACTTACCTCTTCTTTTTGCTCTAATTCAGGTGATTTTTGAAGAATAAAGGTTTAGGGTAGGTTCTAATTAGATTATTAGGTTAAGACTGAGTAAAATGACGTAGTTTAGGAATCAAACGACCCAATTTAAGTGCCTAATACATAGGGAAAATGACCAAAATGACCCTGACTTAAACAGACAAGTAGCATCTACTATAACATTGACGGGTCGACGCTTGAACTACCAACCATCGTTTGGAGTCGTCGTTCATGCTCTGCCCAATAGGGCTTCACTAAAATGAGAATAACTCTTTACTCCGAGCTTGGATTTTGGCAAACTCGGTGACCTTGGAAAGAGGATTAAATTATCTTTAACTTGATAGGTCATGAGCCACCTAATTCATTTTGTGCTAAAAGATATGACCGTTTGAAGTTGACCCAACAACCATTTTCCTCTAAATAGCTCCTGACCCTCACCTACGCTCATAACTACGGTCCATAAGTCCAACCACAGACCGTACTGGTCAACTGTGGGTGGAATCAGAGACCAACAAAAATTTGACCTCAACGACGGAACTCCACCTACGGTACGTGGCTCTACCTACGGTCAGTGGTGGTTCCGTTGGTACTGGCACCAGTTTTCTGAAAACTAGGATTTTCTCCATTTTGAGATCCGAGATGTTACAAATTGTATTTGAAAAGTTGTATTTGTATTCATACAAATGCAACATGCATTCATCCTCTATATCAAATATATTATGTATCAATTGTTTCCAATCAAAGTGAAGATGGATACATTTTTATTCGTTGTATGTTGAATAAATTGATACATAATACAAAATAATTATACATTTAATAAATAAATAATACAATGCAAAATAAATATAAAATACAATCATCTTTCCTTCCTCTCTCGATCTCGCTCACCTCATTCCTCTTAATATATATATATATATATATATTCACACACAAATCAGTTTGTTTTGTATTTTTTTCTCCAAAATCTGCAAAACAAATACAAATGCATAGCAAATCAAAATATAGTTGTGAATTATAATTAGTGAAATTAAAGCTATGAAGTCTTATTTAAGGCCTAATATTTGCTATTTTTGAAAGTTTCTCTTACGAAATAACTCACCCACACTCTACTCATTTACCCAACTTGAATTGAAACTAACCCATTGAACCCGGACGGAATTCACCAATAATCTGGGCATAAGGTAACAACAAGAGAGGGCAAATTCCCTCCATTACCCAATGAAATTGATAAAAACAAATTAAGTACATATAAGAGAGTTCCATGGCATATTCGAGTCAACCTTGTGTAACCAATAATATAAGAACCTACAAAGAATAAGTATATGTAAGGGAATTTGACTTACACATAAAGAATAAGGACGGGTAAAGCTCCAATTCTTTAGAATTTTTTAGGCTTAATTCTATGTGTGTTTGTTTATTGATGGTTGTTGTTTTTCTCATATATTATATACGTGCTTCGTTAACTGTGTTGTTAGTAATGCATGCATCATATACGATTAAGAGACTTGGAAAGACATAATGTGAAATGTATGATGTTGTCAATTGCATGCAATAAATGTCTTACATGAATGTACAAGTGTGATTGTGATTCATTATGGTTGTGATTGTATTATGTGTTGATGATTGGGATCAGATGTCACGGCAGCACATATTGTTATTGGAATAACTACCCCTTGGTACACTAACATCTAGAGCAGGTACTAATGAGTCTGAGATTTGAACTCATTTGGGGATTTATTAGATAGATTTAGTGTCCTCAAAAGCTTAATTGTGCCATAAAGTGTTGTTAAATCCATTATTTTAAGGTATATGGATTGAGGAACAAAGCAAGGACACTAAAATGCAAAAAGGAACAAAACAAACTGAAGAATTGAAGAAAGGCAAGCCTGGTGATCGCCAAGAGCGTTTGGCGAATCGCCGAATGGCTAGTTCTATCGCCTAAAGTTCCAGTGTGCCAACCCTGAGGGAAGAAACCAAGTCGGCGAAAAAAAGGAGTAGTCGGTGCATCACCGAGCAGTTCCGCAAAGCCAAGATAGATCGCCTAAAATTACAAATCTTGTGGATGTTGAATGCCAAGGCGAAAATGTGATGAAAGAGGTCAAAGGGCGGCTCGCCGAGTGGTTCGGCGAGCCCAACTAACTTCACCAAATGGCCATTTGTAGCTTATTTTTGGTGACTATAAATTAGATTTTGAACATTTAGTTTAGGATCTTTACATCTTTGAGTAGCTGAAAACACTTCTCTCTATAGTTTTTCATAGCTTTGAAGATTTTGAGATGATTCGGTAACTATTTTTACCTTTTTTATGATGTTTGGCTAAAACCCCAATTATTGGGGTGTGATCATGTGATTATGGGTTGAATTAGTTTATGGGTATTGTTGATTACTAGTTTAAATGTTTTTTTAAAGTGAGTTTAATCATTAATTGTGGTTTAATTTAAGAATTGTAGTTGCAAATGCAGTTCTATATTTGTGTTCTTGGCCTGCTCGAGAGAGAGGGTTTAGAACTAAGATTATTGACTGATGGTTTGTGGGTATTTGGTTGATCTGGGTTTAGCTCGAGAGAGTGAATCCTAAACCCAATTCCACATATTTAGATCGAGAGAGTGAATGGATTAAGGTGTGATTTGTTCTTTATTGTCATACTTGTTGATGTTCGAAAGAAATCACCTGATTCGGGGTAGTTGTTCGAGAGAAAACTATCTCCCTTATAGTCTAGCCTACTCACTGATATTTAGCTATTTACTAGTAGTTGCAATTACCCATATATCTATGTTTGCCTATAATTGATCACATTCCGAGAATCCTTCTCCCTGTTATTATTTCAAAGTGTTTGTGACTGTTTGTAGTTGAAAATTAAAAACTAAAACCCCCATTTGACATTAGTGTCACCCCTTTAATTTGATTCATTTCATTTTCAGTAATTTCTATTCCTATGGTTGATTAGGCCACGTTTGTACTTTCTATTTGAACTTAAAATACGTACTGCTCCCTGTGGGATTCGACCCCAACTCATTTAGTTGGGTTTTATACTGATTTACGATCGTTGACACCTAGAATTGGATGAGGTGTACTTTAAATAAAAATGGCGCCGCTGCCGGGGAGTGGTGTCGTTTGAAATTCTTTTGGTGAAGTTGAATTATGTTCTTTTTAGTTATAGTTGAATCTATTTATTTTGTTTTTGGTTTGTGTTGCTTGTGTTAAACAGATGAGGAGATGATCGTAAGAGGAAGTAATGGTAGCCAAGTAGGCCACCAAGATGATGTTGGGAACCTAAACGACGTCAATGACCCAAACATCAATGACCCAGTCCAAATGGGTGGTGTTGGTGCCATTCGTTTGCCTCCAGCTGAAGGAAACGTTGTTTTCCACATCACAAGCACCATGCTTCAGCTCCTATAATTGAAAGGTTTGTTCGGAGGTCTAGCTCATGAGGATCCCGATGAGCATATCAGGAATTTTGTTGATGTCTATGGGCCATTCTCATTCAAGAACATATCACAAGAATCGGTCCGGTTGAGGTTGTTCTCGTTTTCCCTAATGGGCGAGGCAAGCAAGTGGTTGGCGGAGTTGCCAAGAGATTCCATCACTTCTTAGATGAAGCTGGTCACAGTGTTCCAAGTGCAATTTTTTCCTCCGTCAAAGATGATGACGCTTAGGGATAGTATTCAAAGCTTCAAGCGCTTGGAGGGAGAGCCAATCCATGACACATGGCTGAGATTTAAGAAGATGGTGCTTCAATGCCCAACTCATGGACATCCAGATAAGGTGTTGTTGGAATGTTTCAATAAAGGTCTTGATTCAGTAAATAGAGGAGTGGCTTGCCAACTTTCTCCGGGTGGCATAATGCGACAGCCCTATGCAATAGCGTCCCAACTCCTCGATTGCATGACCAAGATAAACAAGACATGGTATACTCGTGAAGACCAAGCCTCTCCTCTCACTTATAAAATGACAAAAGAACAAATCATAAAGGATTAAGAGAGGGACCAGAACTTGGACAAAATGATGACACAATTGGATAACTTGGCCAAAAATATCATGGAATTTGAAGAGTTGTACAATAATGAAGTAAGCTTCCAAGACAATCAAAGAGGAAGTCATCGTGCAAACTACTCAAGGCAGATTTGTAACCAAGGATGGAATAGAGAGGGGGCGAAGGATAGGTATGTTCCTCCCCATGAGCGTCACAAGCCCAAGGACTCTGAGGGTGGCCGGACAGAAGTTATGCTCTCACGTATTCTCAACAATGTCGAACAATCCGACAAAGTGTTGAAAGAGATAAAAGAGAATGTCTCGACTCTCAACCAGATAGTGACCACTCACTCAGTCTCAATTAAGCAGCTGGAGACCCAAATGGGTCAGATTTCATCGCAATTAAACCTAACATACAACAAGGGGGGTTGCCTAGTGATACTACGGCAAACCCCAAAAATGAAGCTTAGATGGGTACTCGCGTCGTGTCACGACGTTAACTAAGGTGCTTCTTGGGAGGCAACCCAAGTTTTTAATACTTTATGTTTGTCTTTGAATAACATGTGTTGATTGTGTAGGTTGAAAAGTGGAATGTGTCTGAGAAAGTGCAGGTTGGCAAACTATGAGTCCAGTCGGTGACTCATCGAAGAGGTTGGGAAGCACGACTTGGACCGTCGTTGGACTCACAAAAACTTGAAGTGGAGTTCTGTAAAATTCGACAGGCCTACAGTAGAATCGGTGATTCGCCGAACAAGTTGGCGAGCTCGATCTTAACCGCCATTTGGACCCCCAAATTAACTGGAGGTCCTGTAAAACTCGGCGAGGTAAGTTACTACTCGGTGCATCGCCGATTGGTTCGGTGTGATCGACTAACACCACCGAAAGGGCTGCGAACTGAAAGGTTTTAAAAGGCAAAAAAGTTTAAAATTTCAAAATATTTCATATTCTCCCATTTCTAACCCCGTACATTCACACCCACACTTTAGATTTCCCATATTTTGCTATTTATCTTTGTTTGCGTGTTTGATCTCGTGCGTAGATTTGGATTACTTTGCTGCCTAGCGTATCAAATTCCTTATTCGACCTTAAGGTTGGTTTCCGAACTCCAAACTCTAAATTAGTAGTTAAACTCGAATGTTCTTGGTAAATGTGTGTTGTTGTATGCTGGGCTTGTGTTTGAATCGTATTTGATGTTTTGGATTGCCTATTTTGTATTTCGAAATGATGCCTAATTGTTTAAAATGATGAATCATTGTAGTTAATTCGTTAAAATCGACTTTAATTTTTTGGGATGCGGTTATTTTATGTTGGGTCTAGTTGGGTGAAGTCTGAGTAGCCCATAATTGAGCCAAATGACGTAATTTGCTCAATGATAAAGTGGGTGACGTCATTCTTAAGGAAAAAAGTCATCAAATGGACAATTTTGGCCAAACAGAGGGAAGTCTGAGTACCCTGGAGGCATGGGTATTGTATGAATTCTATTATTTGTGAGTTTGTTTTTTATTTCGGGGGATGCGGGCTTGATTTTGGGATACGGGGTTGAAATTTGGCACGTTAGGCAGTTTGGCGAGCTGTGTCGAGCTCGCCGAACGGTTCAGTGGTTTGCTGATGTCCCCCTTTGATCGCCTTTAATTGCTTGATTTGGCTAATTAGAGTCTGTAAATTTTGGCGGGATGCCTGAGATCGCCGAAAGGTCTCTTTGATCGCTCTTTCTGCACCCCTGATTCTTAAAGCACACTGGAAAATTTGGTGGGCTAATCTAAGTTCGTCGAGTGGTGTCGATGACTCGCCTAAGAGCCCTAAATATCACCGACTAGCCTGATTTCTAGAAATATTTTAGGATGGTCCTTTCGGCGAGCCGATCTGGCTCACCAAAGTGACTCGATGACTGGTTTGGTGAGTCATTCTGCAACCTGAATTTTGAGATTTCTCTTGAATTATTTCTAACTCTTTTCAATGTGTTTTACAGATATGGCTGGACCCAAGGTATCATGATGAGACATGCCGCCGTGCAAACGAGCAAAGGAAATTGTTATCAATGAGGATGCAACAACATCCAAAGCAAAGGAAACTAAGCTTCCTACCACGGGTAGGTACGACAAAGGAAAGGGAAAGGCGTCTGTAGTTGAGTCACCGGAGATCAGCTCCGACAGTGAGGTAGTCTATGCTACTCACCTCACCACTTCTGAGAGCGAGGGGGAACACCAGGATCCTCAGGCTGACATTTCTAAGCTTGAGGATGATTAGCTGCTACTAGCTCGGAGAGATAAAATGCACTCCAAGAGGATGAATGATCCATCTAGGATCCGGGTGCCTCAGACTAATCCTACTCCTCCATCTCCAGTCCCAGATTAGGTTTTGGTCCCTGCACCACCTGCACAGGGTCCTCCTCTCCGGTCTCTTAACAAACTAAAAGTCGAGAGACTAAGGACTATAATTGAAGAGAAGAGATTGTCCACAAACGGTGTGGTGGATAGATATCCAGAGATCTGGCGCACCTTGAAATCCCACAACTTCCAAATCTTCACTAAACCCCGGGGCCTTTACATTTCTAATTGGGTCTGAGAGTTTTACACTACCTATGGAGCTCTAGTGCCATAGGGAAAGAGGAAGGCTGCTACTTTCAAAGTAGTTGACTATGTGGTTGTTAGGGGAAGAAAAGTGAAGTGCGACAATGAGGATATCAACACTGTTTTGGAGTGCACTTAAAATATTGTAGATGACTACCAGAGCATGATAAACAAGGACTTCTTTGGATGACTTGAAAAGATGGTTAGCCCTCATGTTATCTATCAACACTCCTAGGTGGATCGAGGCCGGAGCGCCAATTGAGAAGAAAGACCTCAATGTTGCAGCTAGGTACTAGTTCGGTTTCATCAATAGCACACTCATGCCGTCCTAGAACGAGTCTATCCTCTGCCACACATAGGCGACCTTTCTTGGATCTATTATTCCCGAGAAGAGCATCAATCTTGGTGCCATCATTAGACATGAGATGGCCATGAGATCTAGGCAGCAACATACATCTCTCCCTTTTATGGTGTTGATCATCGAGTTGTGTAAGCGAGCCTGGGTTCCACGTGATGAGAAGAAGGATGTGAAAGTGATTCCCACTTCCTCGACTGACATCCGGTGTATTGAGGCGGAATACTTAAAGGATGAGGCTGAGAAGACGAAGGCAGCCCCGGTGGATACATCCCGACTGTTAACATTGAGACGCTACCTACAGACGCAGTATTGCCTACTCCGGCCTCCGGGCCTTCAGATATTCCTAGCTTTGTTATGACTCCGAGCTCTTCTATCGATCCCTTACCTTCTAGTTCTGTTGCTATTTCTGCTGCATCCCGACCTCTACTCACCCAGTCCATGCTACTACGGATGGGGAATCTAGCCCATTCTGTTGATGTGTGTGCCTTCAAGATAGAGGATACAGTCCCTGGGATGATTGAGAGAGCTCTCACAACTGCTTTGACACCTCTTAGAGAGTCTATTGATGCCCTCACGACAAGGATAGAGGTGTGTGAGAGAGGTCAGAAAGCCACTCATGAAGTGACGGTCCTAAAGGCCGCAATTGTAGAATTGAGAAAAGATGTGGACCAGCTGAAGTCCACAGATATGTCGATGCTTTTTGGGACCATGAAGATCTCTAATGACCTGGACACAAATACTCCAGCTTATTCTGATGTGCCTTCGGCTACCACCGGAGATGAGGTTAGAGCTAATGATATGACTGCAGAGTCCGAAGCTGAGACTGCGTTGTTAGTAATGCATGCATCATATACGATTTTTGTGTTTTAGTTGCATTTGAGGGCAACTATTTTTCTTTTATTGGTGGGGTGAGGTATTTCCATACCTACCTCTTGTGATTCTGTTTTATTTGTATATATTAGGTTTTATGATCTATATTGGTGGTTCGATTTTCTTTTGATCTTATCTTGTGGATGTTTGAGCTTCTGGCTCCTTGTTTTGAACATAAATGGTTTTTGACCTATTTTGAAAAATAATTGTGGCACCTCTTTTGTGTGTGATTGTGGTTGTTCTTGTGCAAATTTGAGTATCGGTTATGATCAATACCGATGACTTGAATAGTGCTCTTAATCGAATGAAATGAATGCGCGGCTACGATGAGACCAAATGAAGTTGCATAGACAATGTGTGGACTTTTTGCATCTCGTTGTGACTAGCCTATTATTGAATGAGTCTCTTGTGATGAACATTGCACAATAGCTAGAAAGTGTGGAGTCTCGTTTGATATTGGTGTCGATGCCTTGTGTGATGATCTTACTTTGAACATTGTGTTTGATGACACCTAGAATTTGGCTCATTGGTCCGATTGACTAAGTGATGCAAGTGCTTGAAATGATCTTAGGCAACAATTTTAAAGATTGAAACAATTTGACAATATAACTCTTTTGTGGCCAACCTTGTGAGATGTGTGAACCTTGCTTGAACCCTCTTGAGACTTATCCTTTTCTTGGAAGAAACTTGAACAATTGTGACCCCTCTTTATCCATTCACCCATAACTCTCATGAAGTGTGGTTTGTTTGAATATCCAACTTAGGCCAAAAGTCTAAGTTGGGGGTGTGGTGAAAAGAGAAGGTAAATCAACAAGTGTGAAAAATTCCCCTAGAACAATGGTTTTGAAAAAAATAATGGAACCCCTCCATATAAAAAAAAGAGGAGAAGAAAAGAAAAAGAAAAAGAATGAAAAAATTGTGAAATAAAGTAGTTGAAGTTGCAAAAGAAATGGAGTATCCGGTAATCCATTTGAAAGTGAATAATGGGGTGAATTATGAGCATGCTCAAAATGCTGAACAAAAGGAAGAAAGTGATGTTCAGACCACATTTCATGAGGGTAGCAACCACTGAACCTAAATGATCATACCTTTACACTCAGCCCCGTTACAAGCCTTGAAAAGACCTTTGTGATCTTGAGTGTGCTTAAACGAATGTTGATTGGAAAATAAGGGCAAACCTATGGGTGAAATCATGCATGTGTTCATATTTGTGAGTGTGAGAGTCGTATGTGATTTTGAAACTATAAATTGTTGAAAAACTTTGTGTGAATAGGGAATCATCTTTTTGTGAGGGCATTTGGGTACCTTTGTTGAGCTTGAACTTGCATTTGAAGCAAGTATTGTGGACTTGAGCAGTTTTGATAATGGTGAGTCACAATTTGAATCTTTGAGTGCACAATTGGTCATTGCATGAGTAAGTTGAGTCTTGTTGTGTGCATTCATGTTGAGTATTCTCTAGCATTGTTTGAGACATCTTCTTTGAACTGCTGAACTTGAGTTTTACTTTAAGACTTAGAAGTTTTTTTTAGATAGTTAAATTTTATAAAACACAAATTACAATTACCCCAAATATCATTCAAATTATATTTGAAAAATCAAAAACTTAAACACGACAGATTACTTAAACACTATAATTATATATATAAAAAAAATGCAATACATATTGAGACAATTAAAATGGACAAAAGCTATCTTGTTGTGCATTTGATCAAAATTTATCTGAATCTTAAAAAAATTTATCTAGACAACAATGAACAAATTCTAAAACAAAATAAAATGAGAAGAAAATTAACAAAGTAAAGTAAGAGATGCGATAAATATGAATTACTTTCACTTGAACTTTATTAATTGTTGCCATTTTTCTTACTTCAAAAATACATTTTTATTTTATTTTGTTAGTTAAAATTATTTCCTAGTTCAAAGTCATGAAAAGAAAAATATTGTTAAACCTCTTTTCGATTATGTGGTTATGAAAGATTTATGTTGTAAACCTTTTAAAAAAAATTTAGTGAAATTATGGTGCCATTTTATTAAAACTTTCAAGTGGCAGATGCACACAATAAAAATTTGCAGGTTATTTGTTTTAAAAGATTGCAAACATAAAATTAAGATATCATAAACATAAGGAGACTAAGTAGATATTCAAATAATTTTGAGAAAAAAAATAGCTAATACGATGTAATAAATAAACAATACATACATGAGTATAAATTGGATTATATTTAAGAGAAAAGTAAATCGACTATTCCTCATTTTCTTTTTTATTATCACAAATTCAATAGATTTGAAACCAATTCAAACTCGGGAAATGAACTGCTAGCCAGATTGAAAAATAAAACCAAATTCATGTTTTATTTGAGATTGGTTTGGAACCATTTAAGAGAAGGAAGCAAGAGCGTGCCTTTTCTAATTCCCATATGTTACAATTGCATTTTCTCAAATGTGCACTTTATTCTGAATTGCTTTTTTAAAATTCAAAATTTAAAAGTCAAAAGTTAAAGGCAATTAATATGCCAATGTTTTACATTATCGAGAATTACAGTTTTTAATTAATTTATTTTTTTACTTAAAAATTTAAAAAATTGTGGTGTTGTCATGTGACACTTTTTCTTTTCCTAATAATAATAATAATAATGATAATAACAAATAAATAATAAATAATAATAATAATAATGATAATAATAGTAATAATAATAATAATAATAATGATAATAATATAAATATAAATAAATAGAAATTTTTTAAAAAGGAATGGAAAAATGCTAACCCATTTCTACAATTAACTATTAATCGACCGTTTTAAATTATTATTTACAATAAGTTTTAAATTTTTTTAATGGTAATTACTGTTTTTTTACAATCAATTTTTAATTGATTTTTTAATAATAATTATTGATTTTTTTAACAATAATTATTGTTTTTTGTGGTGCTGACACGTGGCAGCTTTTCTTCTCCTATTATATATATACTAGTATACGTACCCGCGCGTTGCGCGGATATAATAATTTTTTTATAAAAACATATATTGAGTTATAGTTTATATGGAATATAAATATCCAAAGAAAGTAAATAAACTATAAATTAAATGAAATACAATATATATTTATTGAAATTATTTTAATCACAATATAAAGTTGTTTTGTGGTCCCAATAGTAATGTTTTTTATAATTTTCATAATACACATAAGCCACTTATAGTAATATATAATATAATATAATATATAATATAATATAATATATAAAAAAGTATTGTGTATGTGAAATACTCCCTTCGTCTCATATTAATTGATCACTATTAATTTTTTACGGTGCTTTAAAAACATAAGTAAGAAGGTTATTTTTCAAGTTCACGCCTCAAAATACTTCTTGTGAATTATACAAACAAATATGAATACTTTCAAAAATAAAATTAATTGCAAGAGTAGTAAAAAAATGTTATTAAAATTTTATTGATATAGTAAGGCGATCAACTAATATAAATTAATTATATTTAGTATAATGATAAATTAATATGCAACAATTATATTTAATATAATAATAAACTAATATTCCATCAGTTCACTCTTAATTGTCATGTTTTTTCTAGAGTAAAACATATGAATTTTGACTAACAATTTATGATATATTTTTTCATCATATTAATATGCAAATAATGGCTATTTGTAGTACTTTTCGTATAGTTTTGGAATATAAAAATATTTTTCTTAAAATATTGAATTAATATAATTATATTTTATTTTAAAAATTGGTCAAATAAACATTCAAAAATAAAATATGACAATTAAAAGTTGACGAAATGAGGTATAAAATGAAGGAAGTAATATAAAAGAATACAACTTTTTAGGTATATTGATTTGTGTGCTTTGATTGTATAGTAGACTTCAATGTATGCACACATTTCAATATTTCCATCTTTCTTTCGTTTTTTTTAATTAAACAAAATGGCAATGGGCCAATTTATTGAATAACAAAAAAATGTAAACAAAAAGTTGGAGGAAAATGTCAGGTAGTAGAAAAAGAAAAAACAAAATGAAAACTTAAAAAATTGGATCTATCTAGATTGTGGAAGGAGACCAAACTTGCACCGATGGAATATGATTTTTGAGATTAGGAAAGTGAGCTTCCTCTTTAGATCGTCGCCGGTCAGAGCTACGCCGTCATCTATTAGCTTCTGTGTGCTTTTCCATCTCACTGTAAGTGTTGTTCCTTTGTTTTCTTTATATTCTTCTCTTATCCTTTATCAATTGGGTTCTTTCTAATTGTTAATTTTTTTTCAGATGCTTTCTTGTAAAAAGTTTCTTGGAAGAACGAAATTTCTAATTTGAATCTCATCACCATAACTTTGGCAAAAAAAATTCTCATTTCAACATTTGAACATTCCAAATAGAACAAAGCCTAAGAAAAACTTTATTCAAGCAGGTATCACACTGGAAATAATATTTTGATCGGAATTGTATTTAGATCTAGAGTCGTTCCGTCAACAATCGTATGTTTCATGAAATGGTGAGTTCATTTTTTTCTTTATTTTTTTTAATTGACCTTGTTTAATAAGAAATTCGATTAAAGAGTATTAGCTTGAATCAGCTTCTTGTCATGGAGTTAATTTTGCAAAATTTATCAGTTGATGTCTTCTTCAGCTCTATTTTGCCTCGATGTTACTCTATTTGGGATGGTCAACTAAGGTATTATATTTTAAATTTAATTTAATTAGTACATGCATGCTATAACATAGTTGTAATAAGCTTATGTTGATTCAGATTTTGTTATTTTGCTTGGTGATTGAGAGTTTATGATGTGGTCGTATCAGTTTTTATGTTCTTTACAATGTCAGGTTAGATCTCTATCTTTGTTTTTATTTTTATGCTTAACCATGTTGTTAGAGTAGATTGTGATGAATTATTGCTTCTTGAAGGAGCAGGGAACTGATTATTTGTTTTTGAAAATTTGAAAAGATGTCTTCAATCTAAAAATATGTAGTTAAGCTATTTTATTTTCCTCTCAATTTGGTTCTTTTTACATAATCTGATTTATGTTGATATTTTCTGTAGTTTCAATGTGCTTATACCTATATTATGATTCATGGTTCAGATGAAGAGCTTAATGATCTAATTCATATGCTTGATAGATTATAATTCAGTTTACTAAAATTAACATAACGTAAATAATTGTGTGTTTAGTTGGTTAAACTTATTGGAGTCTATTTTTAATGTGCTGCTTCTTTGAAATATCTTAAAACATATATGAACTCCTTTAAATACTTGTTACAGGATAGCACGATTAAATCTAAAGTTTAAAAAGTATATAGAACCAAGCCCTCCATTGCATATATATATAGTTTAGTTAAAAAAAATAATGTCAACATGCGGTTCCATTTGATATAATGAAAGAGACTGATACCATCTTCAAAGCACACTCAATTACTCAAGTGTGAAATTGTTCACTATATGCATAAGTGTATTCTTCCCCTCCGTTTTTTCAACTTGATACCAATTATTCAAATTCAAGAACTCAAAATATCAGCTGTATTATCTGCCACTGTCAATAAAAAAGTTAACAATATTAATCTATTTAAAGTATTTTAAAATATTATAATTATTATAAATCTTTATAAAACAAAGTAATGATAAAAGAATAATGGAAATATTAGAGAAGACTAAAGGAAATATTAGAGAAGTATAATGTGCGAATATTTTATTTAAATAATAGTGATTAATAATTACAATTATATTGAACCTTGTAAAATTTATATATGCTATAAATACTTACTTGATAACATTAATTCTATTTTGCACCTCATTTTCTGTATCATATATATACAATTGTGCAAATTTTGGAGTAGATCCCTTGGTAGGTAATAAGCTTCCAATTTTATGATAATTCTGGCCAGATAATCTGAATGTTCTTGGCCCTTTTGTTTGATTGACAGATGCATCAATTTTTCCTCCCATTGATGTAAATGAAAACATAGAATTATAATT